>JAPSGF010000008.1:21780441-21926708 GCA_035772895.1 Perdix hodgsoniae
GAGAGAGAGAGAGAGAGAGAGAGAGAGAGAGAGAGAGAGAGAGAGAGTATCCTCTCTGGGAACCCCTCTGAGAAGAACTATTCAACTGCAAGAATGGTTAGTATTTATCTGTAATTATCTGTAAGCACTGATGAATGTAAAATACATTTTTTTAAAAACAAATGTACATCAATATTGTGATTGCTTTGCATGTAACGCATATATAAATTACATTTTCAGGAAACTACTTGGAAAATTCTACTTTTGGTCTCCTGGCTTTGGTGCTGCATTACCAGCTTCTTATATGGCTATTCTCATCGAAAGGAAAAGCAGGTACAGTTCATGTTAAGGGATTTTCTGTATTATATAATACTATTTCTTGTTTTGGTCATCTGACAGTTCAGCTATTTTTTCTCCTTTCAAATTCTGAAGTGTCCTCCATTTGAACTGGTGTCCTTTGCAGCCTCAGTATAGGAGGCTATAGTGAAAAAATCTTTTTACCAAAGATCCGTTTCTTGTTACTATTTTTTTTTTTTTGACATGAAGGAGTAAGAGGATGATGGGGGGCGAGGAGGGGGACAGACTGAATGTCTCAAAGAGCTGAAGTAGTCCAAACTGAAAGAAATGTAATGATAAAGAGAGCAGAGACTTTTGCTTATGAAACGGTGCCACAGTTCAGCTATCAACATGAAATTCATTAGGAAGAGCATGGAGTTGGGAGAGGAAAGCTCGGAGTGATCCAAGGATAGCTGGAAGCTGCCATTTATCCTGTGGCTGTGAGAAACGGCAGATGAAATCTGGGTTGTGAATGTTGAATGTCTTGAAATGCAACTTCCATTGGTAGTTTACATCAATAAAGAAAACTACAATGCTTAATTCAATATGGGATGAGATGGATGCTCTGTCCCTGGAGCTGTTCAAGGCCAGGTTGGATGGGGCCCTGGCCAGCCTGGTCTAGTATTAAATGGGGAGGTTGGCAACTCTGCCTGCGGTGGGTGGTTGGAGCTTCATGATCTTTGAGGTCCCTTCCAACTCAAGCCATTCTGTGATTCTATGTTTTGGTCATCTAGTTTGTGTGCCCTTTATTTGAAGCGGAGGTGGTGAGAAAAGTGTAGCAGAAGAAATTATTATTTACAAGAAAAAGAGGTTTTAGACCTAGAGATGATGTGAACACACGTCTATGATGTCTGTCAATGTCTGAAAATTCCATATGCAGTCATTTCAAAATAACTGCAAATGCATATATGTGTTGTCACCTACCTGTCATCTGTCACCTATCTCTGAACTTCAGTTGTGGAGTTAAGCAGTACCCAACCTGAATTTTAAGTAAGATTGTTCTCTGCTCTGAAACTAATACGCTACCTATTGTTTTTCGGAAACTGAAGAATGTTCCTTTATATGTAAGTAGTTCTTGAAACGTGGTGGTGCTTCTAAATTATATTATTGAAAGTAACTATAAAAGAAAAGGATCACAAAATTATAACTGTATTAATTTATGTAGGAAATTGAACTTTTTTAAAAAAATTCCTTTCTAGCTGATTGGTTTTCCTTTTACTATGGTTACTTCATAAAAGGGCAGATATGTTTGGTGAGTCTTTTTGTATTTACTCAGACTCTGGAACTGTGTTGGAATCAGTATTTCATTTTACAATGCTAGCAAATGCATATTCCACCTTTAGTTAGAGTCACTTAACTTTTCCTACGGACCTGTTACAATGTGAGCGCTTCATACGTCAGGCTTCTGCTATGTCTAGACAAGATTAGATGGACTACCAGCCTCATTTCTTCCCACTTATGAGTTTCCTGTAGCTTTAAGAATATTCTTGAGCTAAGAGCTGTAACTACTGGTAAGCTCAAACTATGTTGAGTTTTTACATGACAGTGGAGCAGCTGTGAAAATCTTGCAAACCAAAAACTTCTGAAGTGCAGAAAGAGAGTCTGTAAGCAACTATTATGCCAAATGGCAATTTAAAAAAGCCTTAGTGGCAAAGCAAAAAGCCTTCGATGCATTAGCAAGCACCTTTTTCACCTCTGAGATTTGGAAGCAATAAGAGCTGAAATAGGGATGTATGAAGGTGATGAAAGTAGATAGAACATGTATGTGTATGGTATCCTGGGGCTTGCTAACATCAGTGTGGCCAGCAAGTCAAGGAGGTGATCCTCCCCTGCTGCTCTACCCTGATGATGCCACATCTGAATTACTGCATCTGGTTCTGGGCTCCCCAGGTACTGCATTGTTATTCCTCCAGCATTGATAACATTTAGAAAATGTGTTGTAACTTTGCTGAATGACTACAATTTGGGACATGAAGGAAATTCAGATGTAGTTCTGTAGGAAATAAGGTGATCGTGCTGTTGGGCAGGAAACATACCTGCTGCTGTGAAGGGAGCTTGAATGTGAGCATCACTGTTATTAATGACAAAAATAGATGAATGGCATTGAAAAGTAGTTGGGAAACTTAATTAGTTAAAAATATGGAAATATTTGGTGTATTACCCGTACACTTTGTGAACTGCTGCTACTGACAGACCCAGTGAGACAGGACTTAGATTTGAGAGCTGTTTGTTTGGTAGCTTCGTTTAAAGGCAAAATCAAAATTTAATGGACTTCTGTGGTCTCCTGGGAAGGTAGCTTCGGGCAAGGAGATATGATGCCATTTTTAGTCATCTGTGGAATAGCTTTCAACAAAGTGTAAGGAAAAGTCTTGATTTTAGTTCATAAATGTATCTCTACCCCTTTAAATTGCAGTTGGCAGTGCCATCAGATTTACTCACTTAATCTCTTCCCAAGCGGAGGCCCTATTTTAAGTGCCTCACAGGCATTTGCTTGCACAGCGTGCTTGTAAAATCAGATTGCTGAATGTTGCTGTACCTGTGTGCCAGTCTTGCAGGATAATGGGAAAAAGAGATGGACAGGCAGTCCTGCAGAAGGCAGCTCCATGTGGCATAAACCTGAGGTAGGCTGTGTTTTCTAAGGGGCTGCAGAACTAGTCTGGTGATAGTTCGTGTCTTGGTAACAAGTAACTTAAGTTTTCATGGGATCATAGAACAGCCTGGGTTGAAAAGGACCACAGTGATCACCCAGTTCCAACCCACCTGCTGTGTGCAGGGTCACCAACCACCAGACAAGGCTGCCCAGAGCCACATCCAGCCTGGCCTTGAATGCCTGCAGGGATGGGGCATCCACAGCCTCCTTGTGCAACCTGTTCCAGTGTGTCACAACCCTCTGAGTGAAAAACTTCCTCCTAAAATCTAACCATTGCTATTTTCGTGGCATTGGTGATGGAAAAATGAGCTGGGATTGAACAGAAGCGTCAAAGGTACTCAGAACGTGATCTGCATTGTGTTATACTGCTATTTTTCTGTAAGGACATAAATTGTACTTGAATTTGTCCATGTGGATTCTATTTTGTGAGTAAAAGGTATGAGTGTTATGACCAGGGATGTAGTTTGTTGGGGTCTGTGGAAAGGGACAAGCAATGAAACCACTTGTAAATCATGATGGATGCTTGGAATTGGGATGTATGCATGTTCTAAGATAGAAAACGAGTCACATGATTATGATTAAGGAATATACTTTGATAAGAATGATTTCTTAGATTGTAATTGGATGTAGACAGAAAAAAAAAGAGTGAATATTTTGGTTTGCTTTTAGTGTGCTGATCATATCTAACACTTTGGTGCCCTATTCCTGTGGAGGTAACTGAGTTTCTGCCTCCTTCTTGTGCTCCCTACAGCACAGAGTGCCTGCTAGAATAGGAGGACACATCCTTCTGAGCAATGATGAGTGTGGAAAGTAACATCTGCCAATTCTTAGCTGCATTGCTGGTGTGTTCTTCATGCTCTGAGAAGTGCACAGGGTTGGAGCTTTTTACCATTAAGTAATTGGTGTTAGTCCTACCATGTTACTTCTTTTCTGTCTCTGTGGCTGATAGACATGATAAAAACCAAAAGAAATAAAGTGTTATATATGGTATGGATTTTTGGCATGCACAGAAAAAGTTCCTGGTGAAATGTGCAGTTTCCCAGAATATACATCCTTCTAATTCACTTTATTTGTCAGTTCCTTCAACATTTTACTTACTCTTTAGATATAACTGTTAAAATAATAACATACTCTTTAGATATAACTGTTAAAATAATAACATAGTATTATTGGCTATTAATATCCATATAAAGTATTAATAGTGCTATTATAAATGTATTTAAAGTAACATTTTCCATTGCTTGTTCATTTTTTTTTTTTTTACATGTTGCATTAAGCTTAGTCTAGTGGTTGGTGACCCTGCACATAGCAGGGAGTTGAAACTGGATGATCATTGTGGTCCTTTTCAGTCCAGTTCATTCTATGATTCTGTGATAAGTAGCTGCAGTTTTCTTGTCCCAGAATTTAATTTTGGAGTGTTGGATATTAAAGGTCTGTTAGTGTCTCTCCTGAAGCAGAGACAACTCAGGTATGTATGTTTCATTAAGCCTGCTTGGGGCATCATCGCATTCATTTCATAAGTCTCTGTCCAGAGTTGTTTTAGAGCGCACTCCTCGGTTGCTGCCACTGAGATTGTCTCAAGCTCTCTATTAGAAGCACTTCTACTGGTTTCTAACTTTGAAAAATAACTAATTTACTCACGTTCTTTGGCTTCTGCTTGTAATTCTAAGCTTTTTAATGTCTATTAAGCACTAGCGGGAAGCATGGAGCTCCCAGTTGAGGTGGGAGCGGCTCAGACCCAGCGATGCCGCGCTGCTGTGCTGTGGAGCACTGGGGCTGCCAGGAGGTGAGGAAGTAACTGAGCCTCCTCGTTAAAGTTGTTGTGAATGAAGCTGCTGAAATGTGCTGTGAGGCTTGGCCACAGCCTGTGTATTGCTGGAAGTGTGACCAGATGGGCTGTACCTTTCCGAATCCTGAGACAAAGGAGTCTGGCTGTTCAGTGAGCACCATTACTTCAGACATCTGTGATTAATATTTTGCAAAGAAAAGAGTGATGCTTCCCCAAGTCTTTCATAAATCTGCTAATTCTCTAAGTTCTATTTTACTGATAGCTAAATACTTAATTTCAGTTTGTTTAAACTCTTGTTTAAAAAGAATAATTTCTTAAAGAGTTTTAAGAGTTACAAGGGATACTTTAAGAAGGGGTGCAGTTACGGTTTTAATGAAATTAATTATCTTACTGCTTGGCTAACTTTTTTTCTGCCTTTGGTGAGCAATTAAGACAGAGAAACTGCAACTACATTCCCCTATAAGCTGTGGGGTGGCTCCAAAGAGACCCTTCAGGGATTGCCCCCACCACCCCACTGGCCAACAAATGTTTATGCATGGGCTGTTAACATTACAGTGGCGCCTGTCTCGTCTCTACGGGTATGGCTGTGTCACTGATGGTGTTATAAAACCTGAGATTTAAGGCTTTTGTAATTCGGTTGTAAAATCTTGCTCTGGGCTACTATTGGCAGCAAGTTTTAGTAGAGAACTTCGAGTGCTTTTTCATCAAGTTGTATGTACTGGACTCATTGCAGGGGAGTTGGACGGGATGACCTTCAAAGGTTCCTTCCAACTCTAAAGATTCTATGATTCTGTCTGTATATAAACGGTGATACAGTGCAACAGTGTGTGTTAATAGAGGATACCTCTGCATGTATATTTGTGTTCTTGGAAACGTGTTGCTTAGAAAAAGAATGGAAACATTTCTAGAAGAACCATGTGGTGCTTTTAGAGTTTTGTGCATGTTAACCTGAGGGCATGCTGTCACTCACTGGGGCTTCTCCCTTGCCACAAGTACCATTAACCTAAGTACATCACAAGGGAAGAATGTGGCAGGGTAGTAAGTCCATGTTGTAAATAAATGCATACATAAATTGATTCTTTTTTTTTTTTTTTTTTTTTTTTGTGGGTTTTGTAGAATTTTCCTTTCAAATCCAAAGTTGTTAATATGTACTTTGTCCCTGGAGGTGTTCAAGGCCAGGTTGGATGGAGCCCTGGGCAGACTGGTCTAGTACCAGACCTGGAGGTTGGTGGCCCTACCTGTTACAGGGGGGCTGAAACTTGGTGATCCTTGGGTTCCATCACAAGCCTAGGTTTCTATGATTCTTGTATAGATATATTTCCACCTGGGATGACAATTTCCTTTCTCAGTGTTTTATGGTTATCCAGTTTGATGCTGCATTTTTAGGAAGCTGCCAGTTTGACAAGAGAAGGAGAGCATAATAGGCAAACAATCTCTTAATGTTGCAACTGTATTTGCAAGCCTTTGTCTTACTTGCTACAGGTAAGGAAATAAGAGAGCAAGCTATTCTGGATGATGATATGAAAAAACCTCGGGTTTGGATCACTCACTTGGGTATTCTGTACCATATCTGGTAGGCAAAGTTGGCAGGGAAACAAATTATTTTGCGCTTTTAACCCTGTAAAATGATTACTATTCTGAAATGCTGTAGAGGTGAAGTTAGTGGGAACGCTTTTTCTTTCTAAACCAAAATATATTAAAATCTATTGCTTTTCAGCAATATGAAAGCCAACAACAGAGATCTGCATTTTTATAGGAACAGCATGTAAACATTTGAACATGGAGTGCTGTGTACTTTGAAGGCTGCTACTGCTGTAGTTATTGGCGGGAGAAAAAACACTGATTGTTTCCAAGGCTGCTGGGGGTGCAGGAGCTGATCTGGAAGATGCTGTGGCTCCGGGAACTCTAACAGTGGCAGGTAGCCCAAGGCTGGCAGCTGCTGGGGTGTGTTCTGTGGAAAGCAGCATCTCCTGGAGACACTCAAGGTCAGGCTGAATGGGGCTCTGAGCAATCT
This sequence comes from Perdix hodgsoniae, assembly GCA_035772895.1. Classification (NCBI taxonomy): domain Eukaryota; kingdom Metazoa; phylum Chordata; class Aves; order Galliformes; family Phasianidae; genus Perdix; species Perdix hodgsoniae. Next base: position 21,787,210 of record JAPSGF010000008.1, read on the forward strand.
GATGGAGCTGTAGGTGTCTCTGTTCATTGCAGGGGAGTTGGGCTAGATCCCCTTTAGAGGTCCCTGTCAGCTCAAATGATTCTGTGATTCTGTGAATCTTTAATCACTTAGAGCTATGGGAGCTCCTGCCTTGTACAGGGCTAAAATACTTTGCAATAATTTGTCTTTCTGAAAAATGAGATCATCAGGCTTATGCTGTATTTATCCTGATGCGTTAAATTTCCTGGTTGAAGAAAAATAAAATGCCAACAGCAATAGCCTGATATTTGACATTCAGAAGACTGATGACTTCTGTACCCTGTGTGTGTATATCTGTCAGTCATAACTTTGTCAGTCTTTTTCAGCAGATGTCTATTTTTCATTTACTGTTTTACCATCGTGTGTTAATTCTGAAAATAAATTTTGAACTTGATTTAACTGTATTCAGCTAAATTAATATTAATGTGGTAGACAGAGGCCAGGATGTAAGCCCAGGATTCTGTTACATATCATACAAAGAAGAAATGGTATGCCTTTTCCCAGTGGTGAATTTTATTTTTGCATCAGCACAGAAATCTCTTTTCTATAAGTTTTGGAAGTGAATGGTGTTATTCTGTAGAAAGAAAGAATTCTAAAGCATTTGAACTTTGAACAAATTATGTTGTAGGGAGATAATATTAAGTTTGAACTGATAACTCTGATGTGAGAACTGCTTCTTCTGTACTCTGTATATTTTTTGAAAATCACTGCTCTGTATCTTGAGTTGCTCATTTTTTGCATTTTTTTTGGTAATATAATGTTTGTTTGCCTTTTGTGATTTTTACATAGTATTTTTTTGATTACATAATTTTTAACATTTTATTGGATATTCCAAGTTTTTATTCAAGTTGGCAGCCAAAGTACTTATCTACATTCAATTACGTAGAAAAAGAAGGCTGTGGGTCACATTACTTTGAAACTTGAATCATGCTGAGGAAGTTGTGATTTGTGGTTATTCATGCTCTATTATTAGGGTGAAGAAATAAGAAAGGGAAGCGTATAAATCCGGGGTCTATATTGGAGAATGACAAATAATGATAGAGAATTGATAGATAACTGATATATCAGGTAGTACATATAAGAACAAGCATCTTATCTGATGTAGTTTAATTATCATCCCTTTCTGTAACTTGCTGTCAGTGAGTCGTAGCATTGCTGGAGTTAGAAGGGACCCCTTTGAGCTTTTGAATGCAATCCTGCTCTGGCAGGCCACCACCATGTTCAGTTGGGTTTTGAGCATCTTCTCCAAATAGAGGCACCAATACAACTGTGGACAATGTGTTAGAATAGAATACTTCTTCTGGAAGGAACCTTCAGAGGTCACCTAGCCTGACTGCCTGACATCTTCAGGGCTAAAGCACATAGTTGCGTGGTGAGGCACTGGGACAGGTTGCACAAAGAAGCCATTGATGCCCCATTTCTAGAGGCATTTGAATTTTTATTTGAACGCCTCTGCAGTTCCCTAGGTTTCATGAGGACTCACTGGGTTAGGTACAACAGCAAAAGTGAGGTTTCTTCATTGATAGTGCTCTAAGACAGCACAGGCAGTGGTTTTGAGCTCTGGACTATGTCTGTCAAGCTCACGCGAGGCTAGCTTGGATGGACAGAGGGCAGTACTAAGGTCAGGTTATGGACTGATGGATCCCAGGTGGCTGTGTGCAGCCAACCCAGTCTGTGCTGCTCCAGGTGAGACTTAACATAATAAAACCTTGGGTGTTTGTTTTTTTTCCATTATTCTAAGGACCACTTTTGATAAATCTTGGTTTTCAGCCTACAAAGTGAAAATGAAAAAACCCAAACAATTAAAAGTGATGTAGTCATCTGAGTGTTAGTAGAAGTTCTTATTGTTTTTTTTTTCATCATGAACGAGCACAAAAAACTCCTCCTCCTGCATCCAAATGTTAAAGCACTGTTGAAATGCCTGTCGAAAAAATGGTAAAATTCAGATATTATTGAACGTCAGATTATTCTGCGAGTCTGAGCTGAATTCAAACAACACAGGCAGTGGATTAATTGCTCATGTCTGTCTGCTCCTCGCTCACATGCAGGAGACACTCACTTGGACTTCCTTGACTTAAACAAACACTTAATACATCTTCTGTGTCTGAATGCTTGCGTGTGACATGCAGCACCCAGAGGGGAATAATAGATATTCTGTTAATGTGGAGTAAGCTTCAGATGCTGCCTGGCTGAGCTGGCTACGGTGTTAGCTGATGTGGTGGTGAAAAGCTAGAGATGAGCCTAGGGGAATGATGATGGGGGTTGGGAGTAAGGCAAATGGCTCAGCTGAAGTGCATCTACAAGTCTGGAGAGGAGAAGGCTCAGAGCTGAGCATATGGCTCTCTCCCTCTCCTGAAGGGAGGTTATGGTGAACTGGGGTTGATCTCTTCTCCTTAATAACCAGCAACAGGACAAGAGATAATGGCCTCAAGTTGCACCAGGGAAGGTTCAGGTTGGATGTTAGGAAGAATTTCTTCTTGGACAGAGTAGAAATGGGTTGGAGCAGATAGTCCTGTGCTGGTGTCACTGTCCCTGGAGGTGTTCAGGAACAACATGTGTGGCACTGAGTGACGTGGTCTTGAGTGGTCACAGGCATAGGCTGATGGTTGAACTAGGTGATCTTAGTGATCTTTCCAACCTCAGTGGTTCTGTGATTCTGTTGAGCAAGCTGATGTAGGTACTATCAAAAATATTCTGAGCTCAACTGTTGGCGTTTTAGATCTTTGAGCCTTAAAAGCATAACATAATCATTTAAAACTGAGATTGGCAATAACTTCTCTGGTTTTGGCAGGCGAAAAGTCATGTTGATATCTGTGTGCGGTATCTGTCACGGTTAACCATCAAATATGCTATTCTGCCAGAAATTGACTTCAACACATTGCCACTGTCTGAGAAGTGACTCTCGCTCAGACAGCTTTCCTGCCTTTCTAGGTAAGGTATGCATTGGCTTCTGACACTTCTTTTCCTGGGACCCCTTTGTGTTTTAGGCCTTTTTGGATGTAGGCAAATTCTTAACCTCGATAGTATATATGATGTATTACTCACTCATGGCTCCTAGCTGGATTTGAAGTCTGTCTATAATGCAGCTTAATATACCATCCTTCAGGGTCTACCAGGAAAAAAAAAACAAAACACATAAATGGCTCTATATGATGGCAAGTCTAACTCCATAGCCATTTGCATTGGAATAGTTGGTGTCTTTTGTGAAGGTAAGGGCATTTCCACTTAACTGTGCTATAGGGAAAGATGCAGTAATCTGCTTGAGTCAGATTGGCTTGTTGCTTGTTGCTTCAGGTACTTCGGAAATGTTTTTTATGTGTAATCATTAAAGCAGCTTGTGTGTTAGAAGAAAATAAGCTCTGAACGTGGAAGCAGAACAGTAGCTGCTAGTTTTGAAGGCTGGAAAAAGAGCTTAAGTTTTTGGAAAAACACGTCAAGCTGATGGTTTGAGATATTAAAAAAAAAATAATGCACAACTCTACAACATCCTAAGATTTTTATGCTTTCTTTCTCTTTTTCCTAACTTTCACTAACAGTCCTCTCTTTGCTCTGACACAGTAATGATTCGTAGCAAAGCAGAACAAAGTGTGAGCCCTGTGCTGCTGGGTTCTGCAGAGCCAATTGTGCTGGCCGAGCTGCACTGGCTCTGGGAGCAGAGCAAACCCCGGTGTTTTCTTCTTGATCAAGTGAGCCAATTAAAAACAATTCTGGTATGATCAACAGTCCAAAGAAATTGTTATTTGCTGCCTTATTTAATGGGAGATAGGCTTTCTTATACCAGGAATGTTAAGGATTTTAAAAAATTGCTGGAAATCCTTCGTTTCTTCTCCTGAGATTTGAACAACTTGTTATTCTGTTATCTACTGGTCAGTCTTTTTATGAAAGTAGAAAGCGTTTTGGAATCTGATTTTTATGTCCTCATGAAATCTTGTGAGGTTAAATCACCCTTAACTTAAGAGCTCTCACCCGCCTGTAGCTCTGCCTTTGCTTTGGCTCTGGGTCTGTAGATGCCATGAGGAAGCTGGGAGAAAAGGAGAAGAATGATGAAAGAAAATCTGTATGAAATTAGAGTAGAAAACAGTTAAAAAGTCAAGCCGTCGATGTTATCTTGTATTACACTAACTGGAAACTCAGTAAGAATTATTGGTACTAATTTAACTGGAATGTATTACTGTAGATATGTTTTCCTTTTGGCTTCTGTCCCTCTCTAGCTTTCTCATACCCTTTCTTTGGCATGTACTCAAATCATAGCACATGTTGTGTTTGCTTTTCCTTTTAAGAACAACAAATTCTGAGTATTGCGAAGAATGAAATAATAATTTTACTTAACATATAATGTGCTCAGCAATTGCTTATTTGCAGTTCTGAGCAACTTTAAGTTGAAGGACTTAGAAGCGTCCATTTCCAACTTTAAGCCATCCCAAAATTGGCAATACAGAGTCCATTAAAACATGGTTTTAAGGGGCTGTGGGTCCTTGAAGTATCTTTTGATGGGAAGTTTTGTGCCTGAAAGTGCTATTTGTGCGAAGGATTTGCTGCTGGTGTTTAATCAGCTCCAAAAGTAATGGTTTTCTTTTTTGAAAACTTATTGCTAAGGTCTGTTTTCTTAATTTTCTGAATTATTTTGAAAGCTTATCTGTTCCTGCTGATTCTAAGTGAACTTTTGCACCAGGATTTCACTGCTGGCCTCCAGCTGCCAGTAGGAAATCGGTGGGTGTGAGAGATTAACGATACCCTAAACATAATCAGCACTTCTTGTGTTATTACAGGGATGCAATCGCAACTCCACATCTATCGTTGGTTGGCTTTTGGTGTCAAGCTGCTGTGGAGCAGAGAAAACCCTCTTCACATTGACCTTTTTCTTTTTGGGGAAAGCTGTGATTTGTGTGCTTGATTTAAATCTGCAGGTTCTGAAGTGGTGTGCTTACAGTGTGGGGGGGAGGAAGGTGGGGAGGGAATTCTTCCTGTTTTTGCAGACCACAAATCCTGTCTGGGGACCCATTACAAACTATTATGTTAGCTTCTTAGTTTAGGCTCAGAAATTCAGGTCAGAGTTAACTCTTTCTTTCTATTATTTTTAATTTATTTTTTTATTTTATTTTTTTCCTCAGGACAACTATAATGTTTTCAAACTTTACCATGACAAGTCAATACAACGTAAATGTGTGCTTTTCATCTTCTAAGCACTGCACACTGTTGAATCTGACTCCTTTGAAAGTAGTTATACATGTGATTTTAGAGGATCTAGAAAATGATTATTGGTGAAAACTGGATGTCAGAGTGTGCAGCAGATCCAGCAAGCAGTGATATTCATATTAAATTCAAAGTTGAATTTGGAGGAACCTTCTTAAAAACTTTATTTTTTTCAGAAAGATGACATTCATTATGTTAAATCTGCCTGTGGTTCAGATCTTAGTATATAGGTCTCAGAAAGAGATAAGTTTGACATGCTCTGTTCTGGCACCTATTTACTCTTAACTCAGACCTGTCAACGTGACAACAGTAGGAATTCTTGGAGGAGCAAAGCGCAAGACTGAAATATCAGGAGTGTGATGTTTTGAAGCAGGCAGTGAGTTCAAAAGCTTTGTGAACAAGCTCAAATAATGCTTGTCTTAGTTGGGCATTTTTATTTTTCCTAGCTTTTTAAATTTATTATATGCAAGGACAGACTCAACCCGTTGGTGAGGCTGTTTAGGCAGAGAACTCTTGCTGTTCATAGAATCACCAAGGTTGGAAAAGACCTAAAAGATCATCCAGTCCAACCGTTCACCTATTACCAATAGTTCCCACTAAACCATGTCCCTCGACACAACATCCAGTAATTTATGAAAATACTTGTTAATTGCATGCATCAAGATTTCTAACACTGCCGCTGTGTGCTGAGGCAGTGGGAACTGCAGCAGAACGTGGGGCTGGGATGTACTTGGCCATTGTGCACCTTGCTCCATGGTGCTGTTTTACTGTTCACTGTTACAGCTATCACCTGTTCTAACTGCAAGAGGCAAATGTTTAGTCAATTTATGTGAATTTTTTTGCATCATGTTATTCATTGTGCTCTAGTTCTTTTGTGTTATTTGTGGTCTGGTCACTTTTTTCCTCTTTAGTTTTGAGCAAGAAAAACAGTGATTGTAAAAAGTCAGACTGGTAAAAACAAACAACCAAAAGGTATGTAGAGTACTTCAAATCTATTTTATTAGTTAGAATGAAGATCTTGATTTAAGAAAGCCTTCTTGGAAGGGTTTGTAGTATAAATGAAAGAAGGCATTGACTTAGACTGCCCAGAGAGGTGGTGGGGTCACTGTCCCTGGAGGTGTTCAGGAGCCATGGAGATGTGGCACTGAGGGATGTGGTCAATGGGCATGATGGGGATGAACTCATAGGTGGACTAGGTGGTCTTAGAGGTCTTTTCCAACCTTAATGATCCTGTGATTCAATAGAGAAACCAATGTTTTGAACTTTATATTGTAAAAAAAAAGTTCTTAATGAGAAAACCACTTGACTGGAATGCTGTGTATTAGGCATTAGGCAAGAAGTTCTCAAAGGAGGAATGAATATTGATGAGAAATAGCTTAAAGATCATAGACGTCAAACCGTAGATAAGAGAGAACTGGCTGTGAGTTTTGTATGAAAAAACTTCCTTGTGTTTTAAAAATTAATATGACGTGCTATGATGTTAAAGAAAAGCTTATATTACTTGTGATAGTCAAGTTATTATTTGAGTTTTACAACGTGTCAAGCCAAACCAGAGAATGTTCTTTAGCAAGCTGTCACACAGACAACATATTGTGGTGCAGAATTGGACAGTGGTCATTGCTCCTGCTTGTGTGAGCAGGGCCTTTACCTGCTGCATTAGGAGAACTGGAATTTGGCCTCAATCAATGTTTTCCAGAATTTATAGCACTTAAAATCATGGAATCAATGAAGTTGGAAAAGACCTCCAAGATCATCCAGTCCAACCATCCACCTGCCACCAATATTTCCCCACTAAATCATGTCTCTTACTACTACAACTAAAAGCTTCTTGAACACTCTTATAGAAAAGTGTAAGTACCTTCCTCACAGAAAGATGAGTTCAAAGGTTGGAACTGGTGCTTTATGATTTCTTTTTGATTTTACAATTCTCTTGATCAAACAAAGAAGTGGAAATCTTTAATCTGCTTTCTAATTTCCTGTACTTTCATTTCTAGTCCTTGAAAATGAGCTCTGAAGAGAGCTGTGTGTGATTAAAATCTTAGAAAACATGATTCAAAAGGTGAAGGGGCTCAGTTTTGTACCCAAGAACCCACTGTAACTGGTGCCCTGCCCTCAACTTGTGCATGGTGGTGGTGGATGTCTGCTGTGATCTGGGGATGCCTAATGGCCACCAGTAAAGGGAACTGATCTCTTCCCTTGACCTCCTACCTACACTTCTGGTAGTACAGCCCTGTGTGCTGCTAGGCATCTTTCCTATTTCTGTCCTATAGCTTTTTTTTTTTAAAAAAAAAAAACAAACAACTTTGTGGAGTTATTTTAGTCTCTTTCCTCTGAGCAGTACAGTCACAGGAATGTGTTGTTCTTTGAGCTTTTATAGACCAGAGTTGAAGAGCTATTGCTGTTTGAATTTGATCTGAATGCTACCAAGGTGTTTGAAAAGCAAGTTATACTTAGTGAAACCTTTCTTTGAGGTGTAAATCATAGAATCACAGAGTGGCCTGGGTTGAAAAGGACCACAGTGATCATCCAGTCTCAACCCCCTTCTATGTGCAGAGTCGCCAACCACCAGACCAGGCTGCCCAGAGCCACATCCAGCCTGGCCTTGAATGCCTCCAGGGATGGGGCATCCACAGCCTCCTTGGGCAACCTGTGCCAGTGTGTCACCACCTCTTTTGTGTGAAAAACTTCCTCCTAATATATAACCTAAACCTCCCTTGTCTCAGTTTAAAACCATTCCCCCTTGTCCTAGTCAAATGAACAGGCAAATTATCTGGGAGGCATGTGGGCTGTCATTTAAACATTAAGAAGGGAACAGATTTATAGAAAACTGTTCATCCACAGATGACATGAGGTGTCTTAGATAACTGCACTGGGAGACATTGCCTTTTTAGTTCTGTAACATACAAGAATACAGGTGCAGCTCTTTTGGATGCTGTCTTAAGTATGTGCTCTAGTTCAACCCTGGCTAACCTTATCAACCTTCCAGTAATGGTTTCCCCTCACTTTCTCCAAATAAAAGATTCTGTGTGTCACTGGGAACTGTGTAGGGTATGGGCAATTTTATCAGTGGAAGGGAGGCAATGGGAAGCTAAGGCAAAGGTCCTGGGGAGAGCAACCTCTGAGAGAGTGGGTATGGACAAAGTTTTAGCTGTCTCTAAGCCTTCCAGAGCAGGTGATTATACATGGCTGGCTAATTATTGTTGTCAATTATTTCCAGCACTTGTAAGACTGTTTCCCAGTTGTGCGTGCCTCTTATTTACCATCCGCAGCTTTAAAGCAGTCCTTGGTTGTATCAATGACCCTTTTGCTTGGAATAACTCCATCTTTCAGTCCTGTTTTCCATCAGCTGCCATTGTTACAAAATAGTGCAACACTTTCAGAACTTCCACCTGCTTTTTACCGGCGGAGTTCACAGTTGGGCTCAGTTTGCTGGCTCACATTTGCACAAGGCTGGGAAGAACCTTTTTACCTTTTTTTTTTTTTTTTTTTTTTTGTAGAAACATGGGGATATTTATTGCTATAGTAGTCACAGAATGAGTGAGAAAAGCAGCAACCTATTTCTGCTTAGAGTTCAGCAGGCAGGTTTACTGCAGGCACTTACAGGTGATGTCATCTAGCAGCTTTCTGTACTTCCAGCTCCAGAAGTTACTTCCTTGGGCACTTTCATTGTGTGTGAGTGTTTTCCCTCCTCCTGACCACCTCCTTTTTGTATCAGTCTCACTGCAGCTTCTTGTTCTTTCCTTCCTCCCTTCTAGCCCCTTTTCCTTTCTTTGTCTTTGCAGGTCGTGCTTTACATTTGGCCAAGGGGGGACCATAAAGGGAGCTAAAGCTTTGACATAGAGCTCCTAGTTTTTTAGTACTTCCATTTGATTTATTTCTTTTTTTATGTGGGAGGCCAAAGCCGCTCCATCTGCATGTCATCTCTGCCCGTGTGGTACAGATGCTGCAGGAGGGAATCCACCAAGTTATCACCATAGTGATACTGACATAGTAGCAGTTGTCAGTATACACGCTATGCTCTGAAAGCTGCATCCGTCACAGGTCGAGGCTGCTTTTGGGTTAGTATGCTACTTCAGGTTGTACTGCAGTTCTGATGTTTTCCAAAAAGCTCAAAGGGTGTTGAGTTGGCAGGATAGCTGTCAAGTGTAAATTTAATGATGTTTCCAAACAGTTGTTTGTACATTTAATTTATCCTGAGCTTTTTATACTTGTGCAGGAAAAGGGGAAAAAAAAACAAAACAAAACAACAACCAACCCCAAGAAATATCAAATATCCTTTTTTTGTCCTCTGTGAGAACAAACTAAAGAAATGCACATAATTGGGAGCAATAACACAACAGTGGTATTTAATCACCTGAGTAAACTGGCTGCAAGATGCAGTGGTTGTTTGTGGACCAACTTGAGTTTAATCCTTTTAACATCCAAAGTGAATTTTCACTCCCCCTTGGTCAGAAGCAGCATGCAGGATTTTTGTGCTTTGTTACGAGTTGTAGAAGTCTAATTGCTCTAACAGTTGTGGACATTATTCCCTATCTTTTTGTTTCTTCTGTTTCCTAAGTTCACCACATCTTCAGTTTTTGGTTTCTGGCTGCCTGTGATTTTGATTCGCTTGCTTGTGCCATTGCAGTGATTGCAGGTTATTTTGTGAACATACAATTCTGTTAAACACCCCGTGAATGCTCAGAACTTAAACTGTGACATACCTTGGCAATACAAGCTTGGGTTGGACCTTTCATGTTGTCACATCAAAACAAAGTAAACCAAACCAGAATGACCTGAAGACAGATGAATTCAGGTTATAAACTCGTTTCCATATTAGCAATTAAACATATAGTGCTGTTGTGTTTTTGTAATTGCTGTGTAGAAGCACTGGGAACAATATAAAAAATCCCAAATTCTCCAAGGCTGATAGTAAAATCAAGGTGCTATGACAATAGTCAGGTAAGAAATGCTGATGTTGTGCTTGTAAACTGTAAAAGCTAATCTCTGTAGAAGAGAGAAGATGAATGAGGGCAAAGGAAAGCTGTAGTTGTAAGTGCAAAACCTTTCTCAAAGTTCACTGACTGGTGAATGACATACAGAAAATAACTATATTTTTGATAGCTGGACCTTTTGGAAACTTCTGATACAATCTGCTGCTGCAGCAGCTCACACTGGTGTAGCCAGAGCTCACTATTTAGTCTTGTACTGGAAATGTGGGGCAGCATGAGCCCAGATTTATGTTTTTAATATCCAGCTAGTGGCATCATGTGCTGTGAAGCATCATACAATAGAAGGGGAACAAAGAAGAAACTTGGTGAAGGTTTGTAGAGGAAAAAGCAGTGGCAGTGTTGGCACTATGGCTCTCAGCTGGAACAGGTGGGCATGCTGCTTTGTGCCACGACATCTGCATTGTCCATTTCAGTAGAAAACACTTTTTCTGAGAATATAAGGAGGATATAAGCAGAATGGTGAAGGCATCTTGGATGACCCTGCACTTGCCCCAGGTAAAAGTTTACACAGAAGCAGTTTCTGTAAACTTCCAGTTTAACATTAGCTGTGGTTTGTACGCTTACATTATCATTTCCTGCACAGGCTTTTAGTTCTGATACGTGCTGTGGAAGCCGAGGTGCCTTGCCTTTCCCTGCGTGACAGCTTCAAGGCTCATGCAGTACAAGTTATACATAGTAACTTGGTCCATGTAATTCCTCTCTGCTTTGATTCTGTGCTATGGAGGTGCTATTTTTGGTTTCATATCTGTTTTCTTGCAGGATGGTGATGATTCATCCCCCATCAATAAACCACTTGCTAAGCTCTCTTCTTTAATAAGATGTTCAGATGCTTAAGGTACTTTTCTTTGATTGACAAAATGTTTAATTTGTTCACTGATTCTATCATTTCTGTTTGTAGGAGAGGTCTCCTCACAATTTACATGGCAAATCAAGTAAGTAATCCTTTATTCAAATGGTAAAAATGTGTGAGATCATTGGAATTTTTTTTTGAAAACTCTATCAAATACTGTGCATACAAAAATATTTACCAGGTGGTTGTGCCAGTTTGGTTTTTTCTCATGAAAAAAATAGCAGTAGTAAGTTTATCTAAACTCATACTTTGTACCTTAACTTTTTATAAAAATGTACTTTTATTACATGATCATACTTTAGAAATGACTGCATTATGCCAAAATAACTATCTAACCAACCTAGAACGCTATACTTTACTTGGGGCCTTGAGGGAATCATGCAGACTTTGAAGATTCATTAATAGAAGTACTGGGGGAAAGGCAATTTCTTGCAGCACAGATCAGAGTGAGACCACTGATACTTTCTCTTCCATCCTGGTAAGTCACTGTTGGTACAATTGGAATTCTGAGGATTCTTGGAAGACATTCAGAAAGAGATGATGTTACAATGTCCTATCAAGTAAATATCCTACCCATATAAATAAATGCATTTACAAACTCTATTAGAATTGCCTCTCAAACTTAGGTGTATAAATAAATAAATAAATAAAAAATTTCTTTTAGATAGAATTGGTTCTTGGCCTGTCCTGAAATAGCTGTGACTAGGGTTCACGGACTTCAGAAGAGGGTAATTTAATTCTCATCATGAATTATATTGATTTCAACTACTGTTTTTATCCTCTATAGCCGTGTGATCTGGATGGTTCATACCCTATCCTTAAAGATTCCTTTTCTTTGTAAAGTTGTTTCTAATTTGAGAAGACTAACCTTTTTCTTGATATTAATATAATTCTATGTTCAGACCCTCAATAACATGCTAATGTGGCACTGAATTCCTACAAGGGTAACTTAATATTGAAAAGTTTGAGTTTTTCTTTGAACCAAGAGCAGTTACTGTGGAGAAACTTCTTGTTCAGGATGTGCTGGTGGTCATGTCATCGTTCATTGGGAGCAGACTTTTCAGAGAAGGACATAATAGGTGTGCTTAACAGCAAGGCTCTGAGTGTCCCTATTCTGAGAAAGCTGTCACTTTGCAGCTCTTAAACTGTGATACCAACAGCTCACTTGGGCAGTTCAACAGTGTTATAAAGGAAAAGTCAACAAATATAATTCTATTTTAAAGAGGCTGTTTGATTCCATGAGTGTTGTGTTCAGCATAATGGTTTATTTTAGTCACATGTGTTTGAACTTCGGACAGCCAAGGATTTGCTCTATAAATTGCCCTTGATCATGATGTACTTTCCTCGTTAGCAAGCTGTGTAATCACTGTGAATGTTTGCCTACCTGTGTTGCTTGTCTCTGGTTGAGAACTTTATATGCTTGGTTAAGATTTACTCATAACTTTACTATGCCTTTAAAATATGTTATCTCTAGATTGCAGCATGTTCTGAAAGCTGGCAAGCTGCACTTATTAATGCTGTTATCCACTTTTCAGAGCTGGAGCGTAATGTGACAAGCTAACTTTTAGGTAATGAAAATGCAAAATGTAATTCGAATGTGAAGTGACTCTTGCCTTCTGTAATACTCTCTTCAAGTCCTATTAAAGTGTTCTTTGAACTAAACACACTGCATTGTTTTGTTTCATAAAGTATGTTTTGCAGCCTGAACAACAATAATTGTGTGATTCGACATGAGTGCCTTTGTCTAGTTAGAGGGTAATTGTAATTAGGTTTATTGCTTATTATAAGCAATTGTCTTGGCTATTGATTCAGTGAATTTTGATAGCCATACTAGGACTTCTAAAATAGAAATTTGTTCTTACTATCCTATTGGCAATGGTCAACAGTTTGTGCTAGAGATGAACTGATATAGTGAAATGAGCACAGGTATATTAAAGCCATGTATATGGCTGCTGTTACAGAGTGGAAGGCAGGAGGCTGAAGAACTCTTGTTCTGGGCAATAACATCTTCATTGATTTTTTTTTTTTAATTTGTTTCATCTTGAGCTACATGGGTGTCATGACCATTTGTAAGTAATCCAGTAATTATAGATCTATGTGACCCTGAACTCCCAGGTTGTATTTTCTGAATGCTTACACAATAAAATGACGTAAAAAACCATAAGAACCATAGAATCTATGATTAACAACTTATTTTTAATGACTTGTTAACACTGTATATGCTTTGTGGAAAATTTGAAAGGAAGTAGTTTCTTAAGGTACCTTTCTGCTAGATTGAATCTGTTGGAACAAAACACCTAAAGACTGGATTTTTATGGGAATGCAGCCTAAAATCAACATCTGAGCTTTCTGGAAGTCAGATGAAGTTTTTTAGAAATAAATTAATAGACCTGACCCATAACATGGTTGAAGATGTGGGTTTGGAAATTCTTAACTTGTAACTTATCTAAGAACTGACATTTGTGATACCCCAGTACAGACCTGCAGTAGCAATCTGGTGCTGGGGACCACACAGCAGCACAGAGCCTTTCAAGTTCTATTTTGGATTGCACTTGTTAAAGTCAAGACATTTCTAGGATTGTAAGTGATGCATTGGTAGTGAACATATAGGATAACCCTTCATGGATAATTTGAGATCAAAAGGAACCCCAAGATTCCAACAAAAGGTGGAAAGTGAAATGTAATCTCGTCAGTTATTTTTATCTGGAAATGATGATGATAGCAATAAATGAGCACCCATGATTAATACCTATAGTTCTTATATTTCAAAACAGTTATGGCATACTTAATGGTGAACAGCTTGACATTTGAGTTGTTGCTTTGAAGTTGAAGAAAAAAATTGGCATTTTTGTGTTGAAACAAAGTCTGAATTCAGTTAAAAAAAAAAAAATAGGAAGAGATTAACCTGGGCTAGGAAAATTTCTTATAAAAGTTTGAAAAATAAAATTACTGGAAAACAGATACATTGTTATTGGCATGTTTACCAAGAGATGATGCTTCTTAGCATATACTGAACTATAAAAACGGTTTCTTGCTCTTACCACAAAGAAATTGAGTATTGTTTGTATTCTTGAACTTGCAATTTGAACTGCGCTTCATTATGTCAAAGGCTTCCTTTGCTTTGTTCTGTAATTTCTACTTTATTTAAATGCAATCATTTATGTTGGAAAAGGCCTTCAAGATTATCAGGTGCATCCATCAGTCTGACCTACCGAGTCCCATTACTAAGGCATCCCTGACCTCCCTCTTCATGAATAAATTTTTTCTGATATCCAGTCTGAACCTAACCTGGCTGTATTTCCTCACCTCCTATCCCTCATTACCTGAGTAAAGAGACCAACACCTCACTGCAACCTCCCTTCAGGTATTTGTGGAGAGTGATGAGGTCTCTCCTCAGTCTCCTTTTATCCAAACTAAACAACCAAAGTTCCATCGGCCACTCCTTGTAACTCTCATTTTCTAGTCCCTTTACCAGCTTTGTTGCTCTTCTCTGATATTCTCAACTCAATATCTGCTTGTCACTGGGACCCCAAACTGAAGATGGCTCTTGAAGTGCAGTTGAAGTTGAGTACAGAGAGGGACTTACTGGCCACATTATTTTAGATACAAGCCAGGATACCATTCACCTTCTTGCACCTGGGCGTGCTGCTGTTTCATGTTCAGCCTGCTGTCAAGTAACACCCCCAGATCCCTTTCTATTAGACAGCTTTCCAGCCACTCTTCCTCAGGCTTTGACCCAAGTACGGGACCCAGCACTTAGCCTTGTTTAATGTCATGTGTGGTGTTGTACTTACAAAATGGGAAATGTTAACATTAACAACTTGTTCATCGGGGTCACAGGTTAAACAATGTAAAGTTCAAATGTGAGATGAAGCAGCTGGATGCAGAAGGCAGTGTGGTAACATGGGGGACTTGTTCTTGAGTGCAGTGGGAGGAATTAGTATAGAAATCACTTCCAGCCATAGAGGCAGTCATTAGGGAATGGTAAAAATGTAGTTTTGAAAAATAAGATGAGAAAGCAAAAAAAGGAGATGAAGTACAATCTAAAGATGAGGCATTAGAACTCTTAATAGCAAGAGTTATGTAGGAATTGAAGCTACGCTGCTGTAATGGCAGTTGGATAATGAGAGGAAGGCAGTGGGAGAAGTTGGTCTGTTCTACGTGCAGAGAGCAGATGATAAAGCAACTGACAGCTATGCAGGGAAAGGAAGAGATGGATTTTGCTGCAATTAACGCAAAGAGAAATTTAACAGGAGTCTTGAGTGAGTGACAAAGAAGGCACTGTTTCTGGTGTCCTGGGTATGGCAGCTGGAGAAATCGTCAGCAATTACATCTGGATGAATTTAATGCAGAAACATGGCTAGTCCTTGTTATACTCACTGCTGTTCTGATGTTAGTTCATCAGTGCATCTGTCAGTGAAGAAGTATTTTAATAGGACTTCATATAGCAGGGAAAAGATGATGTATCAGGAGAAGAAATGTGCAGCCATCCATGCCATCAGTAAGAAAAAGGAATGTTTTCTTATCAGAGTTTAGGAGAAAGAGTACTTCTTCCTAGATGCAATGTAAAACAGATCGCTCATTGGAGATGGGTATTACTGAAGAGTAATAGTACTGTTAGAGGTAGGTGTGTATAAGGAGAATTGCTGAGAAAACAGAGTATAACAAGGGAAAAAGGGCTGTGGCTGAAGCTGAGAGCTTGCTTACTGCATTACAGATTCTCTCAGCAAACCAACTCTTTTGGTATGTCTGCTTTCATAAAAATCCTGTTCATCGGTATTTTGAGTCCAGTATGGAAATACCTAAAACTAATAAAAATGTTGATTGCATTAAACAGATATCGAATCAAATAAATTGGTTAAAAGCACTTGAGTGGGTGATGCTCTGTTTCGGTATGAGAGCAGTGCTATAACTGATCATGGCTTCTTGCACTTTTAAAGTAGTCCAAGCAGTACCAGAGTTGAATTGTTTTTAAGTTACGTAATTGGTCTGAATTTGGCTTCATTTTGGCTGAACCTTTGTTTATTCCAATCAAGTAGTATGAAGGACAAGTGTTGGGCTCTTAAGGCTTGAGATAATTTGGTCTAAGAGCAAGCAAAATGCTGAAGCACAGATTCAAAAACGAATCCCTCTGATTCTAATGGAGAAATGAGTATCTGGGATTCTCTAGTCACAGCTTTAATTTTAGACACTTGTATGCTTTCTTACAGGATGGAAGTCATAGCAATTCAGAATGCTGCTAAATCTTCATGCTTTGCAACATTTAAAACATCAAAACCACTAATCGAGTTTAAGATGTGTGGTACACTGCAGCAGCAAACAGAGCTTGACAGGAATATAATGGAATATAAAGCATGGTTCAAATGTTTGAGGCCAAGACCCTTCCAATATCACTTTCCATACACACAAAATTTGTTATTGTTTCATGCCTTGTGGGGGTGGTGTTTGCAGGGAGGAAAGAAAGAGGGGCGAGATTTGCTATGGCGAGAGAAGCAGCAACAGCAGAAACTAATAGTAAGCTGTGTATAATATAGCTATAATATATAATAGCTGTGCTGTTGCTGAGTCTGTAGTTTCAAGTTTTTGCTAAAGGCAAAGTGATAATATTGTAAAGGAAGTTACACACAGTGAATACTTTGACGCTGAACATTCCTGAGTGATTTTTCTCACCAGCTTATCATGTGCTTTATGTACAAACTTGCAGATGCATTTGAATTGTTATAAGTGCTTCAAGAAATACCTCGTGCGTGTTGTAATTAAGTGTATGCTGCTATGAAAATACAAATTGAATATTTTTTTCCTTGAGTAATGTGCTATTTGACTATAAAATAGCATTTGTGTGACGTTGTGTACCTTGTAACTCTGTTAAGAAATGACCAGCCAATGCTGTAACGTGCCAATTCAGAAATATCCTTTAAAATAAAATAAGGTACTGATTATGACTTTTTCATTGATACATCTGGGAGATAATAGGTATTTTAAAAGTCCCATTTGTTTTGACAGACCGTTAGATTTGTTATGCAGTTTATATGCTATAGCACAAGGATATGGTTTCTGTTTCAACTTACAAATTGACATTCTATAAACAAGCCACCAACTCCTTTTCCATTGGGAATGGTACAGTTTTAGTCAAAAGATGGAGTCAGTGCAGAAAGAAGGGCAGATGGATTTACTTCTACCAAATAAATCAGAGTTTTTAGCAGTGATAGACTTTAGGAAGGTTGATGTATTGATTTATTTATTTTACCACTGTTCACTTCTCTTTTTAAATAATTAGAATGTGGTTGTGTATTTCTACGCTATTCTTTGCATTATTGTTATGCAAACACTGCTGGGGTGTCTTTTAGCATAACAATGAAGGTAAGAATGTCAGTTTTTTTTTTGTTTGTTTGTTTGTTTTTATTTAAGTTTTCTGAAGTTTCAGAAGTAATTTCCATAACTGAAAACGCTCCAAGTAAAAGCTAGAGGCAGTTGGCTCCATGGAGTCTTGCTGTCTTCCTGCTGCCACCTCTTCTGTGATTTGTTGCTGTTATCTGTGTCCCTCTTTGGAGGTGACAGTGGCTTTGGTTACAGCAGCAGCTGGAAGGGACCATGTGTACTTATTCTTTAATGTTGTCCAGGCTAGATATTCCTTTCATTCCTTGCATTATTAGCTTTTGAGCTGATAGTGTGGTAGTGTAAGTAGAACACTTGCTTAGTTCCTTCTTACAAGGAAAAAGGAACAAAAAAAAAAGGAGCTACTAAGTTGTCCTTTATGTCAGGGTAGTAAAATTCATCTTATTTGTCGCTATCTTAAAAGATACTGATAGAAAAGTATGAGAACTTTGATATTCTGCTTCTGGTTAACTTACAGGAAAAATTCCACTTGGAGATCTTGCAGGGAAGCTGTCTGCTTTTCTTCATTGGAAGTTACCCTGAGGTAGATCTCCGGCTTGTATAATTATCCCTGCCTGGCAGAGCACAACCCCCTGATGTTATGGTAGTACTCCCAGTGAAGACAGGTCTGTTATTGCCTGGGTAAGGGAGGAGCAGAGACGGCATTTAGTGTTGTGTGGAAAGAAGTCTCATGCACCCATGGCAAAATTTTTACTGTTACACAGGTAGGGAGATAGCGGCCTCGGGTAATCATAGAATTATTTGAGTTTTAAGAGACCCCCAAAGGTCATCTGGTCCAACTTCCCTGCAATGAACAGGAACACCTACAGCCCCATCAGATTGCTCAGAGCCCCATCTAGCCTGACCATAAATGTCTCCAGGATGACTTGCTGCTAGCTATGGTTGATAAAGGCTTATGACTTAACTTCCAACAGACATTAAAAAAATAAAAAAATAAGTACTAACAAGTCTTCTCTGGTATCAAGTTAGACCTCAACATCATCTTGTGTCAGGCCATGTACCATTTGTTGGTGAGACCTGCCTTTTGTTGAGGAATAGCATTTTTCTGCTGTTCTGTCATGTGGATTTGCTTGGAAAGCCTCTTCCTTAACTTCTGCTTCCTCAGTGCCTGGGTCTTGCTGGAAAAAAGTGGACAGAAATAGAACTCCAGTGTTTTTCATAGAGGACATACAAGATGGAACTCGCCTGACACTCACTCTGTAGCCTTCAGATAGTATATTCTGTCTTTAGACTTCAGTGTCAGCATCCCCAGGGTGTGCATCAAGAAGTGATGATGTTAGTACCCTCAGGGGGAAAGTAAAGAAAGTGTAAGTGTAGCAGTAGGCAAAAAGCAAAATGGTTTTTATTATGAAGTTAATAACATTGCAGAAAAAGGAGCAAACTATTTCCTGGGTAGTTTGGAGGAGTATGGAAGTTATTTGGAGGAAATGGGTGCTCTTTAGTGACTGACAGTAACGTTCAGATCTGTTCCACCTAAGCAGAAGAAAAGCTTTACCCTTTCACAGAATCCTGGAGTTTATTCTAGTGACTGTGCAGAGGAGTGTATTGCATGATCAACATTCCCAAGCTCCTTGCTTAGAAATTAAACGCAGATGTTTTCAAATAATCAAAGACTTAGGCATCTTTTATTCTAGTCGATAAATGCTCAAAACGCTTTCCAAAAATTTTATTTTGGAATTCAGAAATAGATGCCATAAATGAGTAAGCTATATACTTTACACATATCATGTTCTGTGGGATGGACAGTTTGGCAACTGAAACAGGCAATACTGAAATAAATTGCTACTTTTAAATATAAACTTTACATAAAAGTCTTGCAAAAAGGAATAAGCTGCAGTCTCTCTTTCTTTTAAATAGAACATAATGTAGACTAATTTGATTAACAGAATACTTTACATAATCAAATTACGGGTAATTGATGGCACTCGAGGATGATTTTAAAAGATTGCAACTTGAGGTCATTGTCACTCCCCCCTCATTTGAAGTTACTGAGAGGCAGGTTTTAAGATCAGCAGTCATATGAACTTAAACATTGCTGATGTCTTCACTTTTAAGTAATACAGTAATAAAGTTAGATCCTGGCAGCTGGCATTCTTGTGCATTTACATGGCTAATTGGCTTTGGCATCTTAGCCTCAGGAAACCTCATCCATCACTTCAGCGCAGGATATTTTGGCAAGAGTCAGAGCAAGCATTTAATTCTTTGTCTCTTGCTTTCTATGCAGAGCCGTTTGTATTTTTAAACTTTCCTGTGTGTCTTGTTAGGGACTGGATGCAATACTGAATGTTTTGCTCCTTTAATGTGATCTTTCCTGGTGAGCAGCTACTTGTCTTGACTTCCTAGACTTACCAATACTGTCATAATTATAAATCACTTTTGAAACTTCTCTGCCAGGTGAAACCTTTTGTCTTTTATAATGCATTAAAAAAATTTGTCTTGGATTTGTTAAAGGTTGTTGACTTTTTGCTAGCTGGTAACTGAGGTTAAAGGAATGTTTAACTTCAGGTTACAAAGAGCTGTGGACACTCATCTCTAGTGTGAGCAATGTCTGATTTTTAGTATTGCTGTAGGCAAGGATTTGATAGACTGAAAAAGTGGGTCAAGGCAGATCCCCAGGCTTACCTGGAGTTGAAATCCCAGTGGTGTATTGAGAAAGCTGAGGATTTCCTTAGTGAAAAAGAGAGAGCTTCAAAGGTCTCTCAGTGAGGCATGTGAGAGAGGAGAACCCTGCAGTCCTCATCCCTCTGCCAGCTATGCTTTTCTGATCAAGACTATCAATAAGGGACAATAGCCCTGTTCTGTGAAGGTACAGACTGAGGGAGGAGCGACTGGAGAGCAGCTCAGCAGGAAAGGACCTGGAGATGCTGGTGCAGGAGCAGGAGCCAGCCGTGTGCCCTGGCAGCCAAGAGGGCAAACTGCATTGTGGGGTGCATTAAGCACAGCACAGCCAGATGGTAAAAAAGGAGATTTTCCTGCTGTATTTAGCATTGGTGTGGCCTTGCCTTGGATATTGATTGCAGTGCTGGGCTCCACAATATAAAGAGGATATTGAGGTAGTTGAAAGCATCCAGAGGAG
The DNA here is from genome assembly GCA_035772895.1 of Perdix hodgsoniae. Lineage (NCBI taxonomy): Eukaryota > Metazoa > Chordata > Aves > Galliformes > Phasianidae > Perdix > Perdix hodgsoniae. The sequence goes on from JAPSGF010000008.1 coordinate 21,807,734, forward strand.
GGCAACAAAGCTGGTAGCAAGGATGGAAGGCATGTCCCAGGAGGAGAGGCTGAGGATACTTGGATTTCTGCATTATCAGTTGTAGAGTCATTAAGGTTAGAAAAGACCTCTAAGATCATCCAGTTCAACCATCAGCCCACCCCACCATGCCCACCAACCACATCCCTCAGTGCCACGTCTCCACAGTTCTCAAACACCTCCAGGGTTGGTGACTCCACCACCTCCCTGGGCACCCTGTGCCGATGCCTCACCACTCTTTCTGAGAAGAAAGTTTTTCCTAATATGTAACCTGAATGGTGTGCTGAGACATACTGAAGCAGGGAACGTGTCCTTGAGCTGGGTTCACTGTGAACTCAGGAATTTTGGGGAACCTTGTAAATGACCCTTTTTTAGGTCGTAACCTTACTAGGAACACGCACCATTTAATCAATTTCTCTTTCTGGAACACAGAGGAGATGTGCAGAGATGTTCGTGTGCTGTCAGGGATGACCTGACTTGAAGCAGTTGTGGACCTGCAGCAGAACCTCTTGCTGCATGCTCAAGACTATAAATGTCTCTCTCCCTATGACTTTATAACAAAACTGGGAAGTTTTAATATGCAACATTTTGGTATCTTATTTTTTGAGGTTTTGGCACTTCTGCTTGAAATCTCCAATTGCTGTGTTGACCATCAGGTGGTCACTGTTGAGCTGTTTCTGGAGCTGCTCAAGTATTATGACAGCTCAGAAGACTTGGCATTCTGATTTTGTCTTATAAAAAAGAAAACTTTAATTCTGTGTTCAAAATATGCAAAATGAAAACCTTTCTAGGAGGGATACAGTTTACATAAGTATAAATTCATCCAGCTATTTGTGAATTTATGTATTAAATTTTTTTTTTACAGGCATTAGACTTACCATAAAACTGCCTGATGGAATGAGTGTATCTCCTTACTGATTAATCACTTCATATTTATTACTTTGTGTTCCAAGTAATTTATTCAGAATTAAATCCTTCACACTTTTAATTACTGATATCCACTCTTATTGTATTACTGCCCCTTCTGACTTGATGTTGTTCCTGACATCGTTTATAGCATAATGATAATTACAGCAGCAGTTTCAGCACAAAAATCATTTTGTTACTGTTAAAACTGTAAGCTTTCAAAATAAAAGCCAAGAGCTATTAGCGATGAAGTATGTGTTCCACTTTATGTTTTGTTGGAGAAAAGAAACAGATGTTTAGTCTGAAAACGTTAAACATTTCCCATGCAAGAGCAGTAATTGGTGAGTTAGCATCTGCCTCTATGCAGTATCTTTGCTACAAAACAAAAAGCACACCTTTGCACACTGTATCTGAAATGGTTATTTTTAGTTTTTCTATGTTTTGAAGTTTTTCTATATTAAGAAGCGTATGGCTTGGTTGTATGTATATAAAAGCAATTCCAGAGGTTTTATTAATGCTGTGAGTAAATATTTTTACCTTTATTTACAATCAGATATAGTGGTTGTGGTGGTGTACAGCCATCATCAGCTTGTGTAAACTGGCAAATGTTAACACGTGGTGGTTTAAGTTCTTTACATATCCCATAACAGCAGAGCACGGATTTTAAACAGTGCAGAGGAGAAGTTTTTTAATTGTGTAAACACTCATTGGTTTGGCATTCAGGGGGAGGTGGTTCATTTGAAATCTTGTCTTTGGTGATATGCTCCTTATGCCTCTAATAAGGTTGGAAAAGTGGAGGAGGACAACTTCTAGCACAGCTTGTAAATGTCAGTCTGGATGGAAGACAGCTCGGCTTGAAAACAATATTGGTGTTGGAAAAGCGAAAGGAAAAAAATCCTTTCTGGAAACTTCTCTCAGGAGGAAAAACTGTTGCAGAAAATTTAGAATTATGATCATTTTTGGTAAAGCAGAAGGAAGTAATTCTGAAGTATCAAACTACATCTAGTAAATGTGGGGGAAACTGAAGACAGAATAAAATTTATTTCAGCTAGGTCTAAAGCTGCCTGGTTTCCTGAAAGCAGTATTTCACTGTGGCCTGAGCCCTGTCCGCGTGTGAAACTTCCCAATAAACTCTTCTCTTTAAGACTGTTCTGCATTTGGAACACAAATTAAATAAAATGATTACAGGAAAAAATTGAATGAATGTGGGAGAAGGGTCCTTCTTGAATCTCCTCCTGTCTTTTCTATCCTTTCCATGGTTTGTAATAATGATCAGCAGCTGAGAATGTCAGTGCCAGTATCTAAAGGTGGGCTGTGAGAAAGAAGGGGACAGCCTCTGTAACCAGGTCTGGTGTGGCAGAACAAGGGGAAATGGTTCCAAACTAAAAAAGGGGACATTTAAATTGGGAATAAGAAAATATTTTTATGATAAGCGTAATGAAGCACTGGATGAGTTTGCTCAGAGAAGCAGTGGATGTCCTGTGCCTGTAGACATACAAAGTAATCAGTGGTTATTGTGAGCGCCGTATGGATGGAGCTGTAGGTGTCCCTGTTCATTGCAGTGGAGTTGGACTGGTGGGTGATCTTTGGAGATCCCTTCCAGCTCAAGCAGTTCTATGAACATTAATGACTACGGAAATTTCAGTGGTGCAACAGTGATGGTATCTTACTGCAACGTTATGGTAAATTGGGTTGTTTCAGAGGAGCTGCATCATTTGAGGTTACTTTAATATAGTCACCTACACATTCTGCTGCAGCTGTAAGTTTGGGTAGGACTTTAGCAGTTAGTCTTCTGTGTTCCTGTATTTGAGTGCTGTGGTTTTCTAAGCAGTTTCTGTATGGTTCAGTAATTTATTTCCATTGGCTCGAAAGAAATAAAATGCTTTTGTAGCTGCTCCTCTTCTTGTGCCCAGTAGTTAGCTGTGAGGATCGTAGAAGATTTCTACAAACTTTATTCAAATAAGTTTGGATTTTGTATTTGGGATACTCTCCCAATATTTCCAGGATTGGATTCTCCCAGTATTTCCAGGGAGTAGAATAATCTGAAGTGGGAAACAGGAAAAGGGTATAGAATGCTATTTATGTTTATATATACTTACATTTCTTCCCTTTAGTACTTATTTTAGATGGATAATATTCTTTTCATCAATGAATTGACACATATTCAACTTCTATGAGCTTTGTTAAAGATATCCACAGTAACCTGTGTCATTAGAAAGAAAATCAGCATTAGTTTCATTGATTCTGTGTTACACTGATTTTCCTAACTTTTAAATGATTTCATAAAATTTGTTGTGGAATTTGTTTACCCTTCCCCTATCCACCAATAAGCCCTAATACATTTTTATGTTTGAATGCTTTACTAATTGTAAACCTTTTCATTTAGAAAATATGCTTTCATTTGTATACAACAATTTGTTTAAGTAACCTTGGGTTACACAACTGGAGGCTTCAGTTTCTTTTGTTCAAGTTAGCATGTACTGAGGCAAAGCTCTTATTTGCAGCACTTCATGTAAATAATTTGATGTATGGTTTTGAAACATGTGTTGATTGAAAGGTCTTTGAACATCACGTTGCAAAAATTTCCAAAGAACGCACGTATGGTCTTACTGGGAATATGCACTTATTGTATGCATAAAAGTGTACCTCCCATTAGCTGTTTGCAAACAATTTATGAACAATTCTGCACTTTGAATAGTTGGAAATTTTATTTTAGATGGTTATTTAGAAAAAAATTGCTATTTTTAAAAACAGATTTTAAAAAACATTTTAAAAACAGCATAGGGATGATTCTAGTAACCAGTAGGAGCTTTACCCATTGAGATTATTCTCCCTCCCATATAAAAAATATGCAGCTATCTTTGGTGTTGGGCTTCTATTAATACATTGAAACTGTCTGCCATCCAGGAAACAACTTCTTGAATAACCTATTTCCGTTATGTTTAAACCCTGATGCTCACCACGTCATATTCTGTGCCTAACAAGGGCTTCTGGGAACTGAAGCATGATCCTTGAGCACATTAAGCTGTACAGAATACCCCCTGGAGTCCCGAGCCAATGCTTGGATGGACAGCGTAAACCATTTTATGTTGAAATGGATGTACTGAACGTGAATATGGGAACTGTTAGAAAATGCCAATGTTTGGGAGGTGGTTGAGTCACCAACCCTGAATGTGCATAAAACACATTTTGATGCGGTGCTCAGGGACATGATTTAGGAGAGGGTTGTTAGAGTTGGGGTAGGATGATTAGGTTGCAGTTGGACTTGATGATCTTTAAGGTCTTTTCCAACCTGAGCAATTCTATGATTCTGTGCTTGCACATCACAGTGAGACAGTGGTTGTAGGCAAAACAAAAGGTAATGCAAAAATGCAAATTCAGCAATGAAGACCTTTGCTGTGCTCATAAATAACAAAGCTCTCAGATTCCTCCCTGTTCCCCTCAAATATGAAAATCGGTAAGATTTTTGATGAATTGCATGACTGCTCATATTATACATTTATGAATCTGAACATTCCAGTGGTTGAAAATATTTCTGTTTTGATAAATTTTGGAGTTAGGTCTCTCACTGGTCTGTGAAATTTGGGATTCTACTAAGGGGTAAAAATTTGTATTTTTTCTTTCTGAATTCTAGCTGTTTGTAACACAGGCAGTATATTGCACGTGGGGACACTCAAGGAATGTGTGATAAACTAATAGGATTGTAAGATTATGTATGGAATTTCAGTGAGTGGAATTGTTGCAGTGTGCAGTTGAGTAACAACTGAAGTCCCACTGCTTTGTGATCACTGGTATCCTCTCTTGTATGGAAGGAGGATTGGGAAGAAGCCCCAAATACAGGTCTAGTATGGGAAACTTTCAGCCTCTGCAATGAAAGGTTTTTAAAATTGCTGCTAACAGAAGAGTGTTGGAGGAACACCGCCAGTACAGGAATTTTGTCAGTGTGTTAGGAAGAGCCAGCATTGTGATCTCTTGGGTGAGCATCATCTTCTGGAGCTCAAAGAGCATTTGGACAATGCTCACAAACATAGGGTTTGATTTTTCAGTTATTCCTGTGTGTTTTCAGTTATTCCTGTGTGGAGCCAGGAGTTGGACTCAACTGTGGGTCCCTTTCAGCTTGGGATATTCTAGGATTCTTTACCAAAAGTACACGATAAGTTATTTGAGGTTTTGTGAAGTCCTCACAGCAGAGGAACTGTTAGGAATGAAACCCACTTATTTTCATTTTTACATTTTTAATATTTTCAGATAGTGGATCAACCATATACCAAATTAACAACTATCTGCACATCTGTGTCCTGTTCTACAGGTATATCTAAATTCAACCATAGGTCTGTGCACCTCCTTTGGGCTGCAGTGCATGGCTATTCTTCCTACCTTCAACCTGACCAATTCTACTTTATTGACTTTAAAACAAATATTTGCACAGTGCTGATGTAGATTGTTTAGGACACCTCCCCCCAAACAAACAAACAAACAAAAAACCCACCAAACAAACAGGGAACTCACATAATTCCTGTAGAAGTCATTTAATGTCTACCAGATTGACAAAATGAGCAGTGAGGGGAAATGCAATTCATTAAGGCACAAGAACACTGCCAACCTGCATGCCATTTTTTGGTCTCCTGAAATACGTTTGGGCTGGGAATTGAGAATAAAGTGACAGATTGGTTAGTACATATGATTGTCTTGGAGGGATGTGTTCAGGTCTCAAGTAGTGATTTTATTGGGTGAAACCACCTGTGACTCCCAGAAAGATGCAGCCTGGTGAGAATGTAATCTGAGATCCTGGGCACTGCTGGAAACAGGAGGGCTGTAAATAGTATGGTGTCCTGTAAAGGGTGTCACTGCATGGAGTGGGCAGCCATGCACCCTGCTCCTTACCCTCATGTTTGGTGTTGGATTTGTAAGCAGTGAGACAGGTGATGAGCAGAAAGGGAAGCCCATCAGTTTTCTGAGGTGTTATGTGATGGCTGAGCGAGGAAACTGATGGTAAGAATAAGGAAACAGTGTAAAGAATGTTGTGCTTTTTTGTGTTTATTTCAAAAACTTGGGGATATTTGCATATTTTTTTAATGATAAATCCCATCGGAACATGAAACTGCTTTAGGCTCAGTGATGTGTCCCCCTGACATCTCCTGGCTGCACTAAGGATCTGGCCTGCCAAGCAAATCACAGACCTGATGTGGGTAATTACTTGCTCAGAGCTGGAGTGCAGTCTGCTTTTCTTGATGCCCGTCTGCTCAGGTTTCTTTTTTTTCCCTTCAACGTGAACCTGGGGGAGGCTGCAAAGCCTCTTCTGTTCCGCACATGGGGTCAAGATGCACTCAGAGTGCTCTAAGAGTCTGGTGCAGGACTTTGGAAAGATGGCCTCTGTCCCAGGTGTCTGCAGAGGTAAAAATTTTGTGGTGCACATTGAAATCAATAGCAATATCCTGTGTGGGATGTGTAAGTGTACTGCAGACTGTGCCATTAAAGGCTGTCGTCCTGTTCATTCAGAATCTCGAGGTGTAGATCTTAGCATAAATATGCTTAAAAAATCATATAGTAATTGAAAAACAAGTGGGACTTAAGGCTTCTAAATATGCATAGATTTTATTCTGTAGTAATCTGAAAAGCTTAAAAATTGTTAAGATGTAAGAGTTGAAGAAAATGAGGAGAACGGATTGATCCCAAAAGGGGCAAAAACTATTCAGCAATGGAACACCAAGATTGAAAAATTGATGAAAGTTTTCTGCTTTGCAGGTAAATAACAAATATGGAGAAGTTGAGAACAAAAGCATATGGCTTTACATTGAACTTGAAAGCACAGAACCTTTTTGTTCTTTTTTTCTTTGAATTTAGTGAAGTTCTTTGAATTTAACCACAGCGTTTTTGATTGGCACTACAAGGACCAGAATCATGCGGTTACTGCAAAGTACTCAGAAATGGAGAAGAACACAGATTCTTCATTTCCAGAACGTTCATAAAAATAACAAAGTGAGAAGGCAGGCGTTTTACTGTTCATAATTTATCTGGGGCTGTGAAAATGAGAGCTGGTGGTGGAGTCTTGCAGAAGGCCCTTGTGATATTGTGCTCTTGACAAAGATCCAGCAATGCATGGGTGGAGAAATCTTTTCCATGCCTCGTGTTGGACTGAATTACTACTCAGAGGGACATGATGTTGGAATTACGATGGAAAAAGTCAGTTCAACACTCTGTAGTTATTAATCTCCCCCTTCCCCCAATTTAATATTAAAGATTATTTCGAAATGAACGAAGGATAAAACAGAAAAATCATTATTGCACCACTGTGTAAGTCACGGGTGTGCTGACAGGTTTACAACTGTCTGCAGTTCTGGTCTTCTTTAAAGTGTAATAGTAGTAGGGAAAGCACCCCGTTGAAAAATAAAGATGCAGAGGTGTTGAAGAACACGTGTAAGTGGAGGAGGTAAACCGGGAGCTGAGCCTGGGGGAAGTGAGTAAGGAGGAATAGGGAACAGGAATGTGAAACTGTGTTTAGGAGAGGGGGAGTGGTGATGGGTGATTTATTCATCGTGCAAGAAGGGCTGCCGAATAAAATTGTGAGGTGTTCAAACACTGCGGTGTGCACACAGTGCAGAGAGCTAAGCTGAGCAACTCTATAACATCCTATAACTTGAGGAGGTTGTACCTGCCAGAAGCTTCCCTGTGTGCAGCAGCAAGGAAATAAATTGTATATGAAGTGTTCCGTTATAAATGGATGTTGGATGTTGTTCGAGTGTTTCTGCCATGTACTTTGCTGAAGCACATAGCAGGGAGGATGTTTTTCAGGCATTTAGTACTGGTTGTCATTAGAAAATGGTTTTGTGTGTTGCTGGGTGTACTGCAGGTTGTGCTGCTCCTGCCTTTAGGGTGAGAACTTGAGGAGTTCCTGCACTTCTGTGGGAGTGATTCTTGGGCCTCTTCCACCCCAGCAGCAGTAAGGCGTCTTGCAGTGTGTGTAACTTGGGAAACTATCCATCTCGTTAGCTAATTAACCCATTAGACCTTAAGCAGTCTGTGAGGAGCTGTCTGAAGCATGCTGCTCACCTTGCTGCTCCATCATGGGACCTAGCCTCTTCTTTGTGTGTTTGCTCTTCACAGGCCTAGCTGTCCATGCAATAAGTCATAAAAGAGAAATAAGCAGATTATTCTCTATGCTTAATGCTTAAAGCCCCATGGCATTCTCAGCGTGCTTGGTGGCTTCTCTTTGCAGATAGTGGAAAGAGTTCAACCAGGGTTGTTTGCCCCTGAGATGTCTGTTCTGATCCATGCAAATGGTAGAGCTTTTTAGCAATGCAGTTGGACACTTCCTAACGCTGATACTGCATTTCTTCTCTACCTTCCTGTAAAGAACCTCAGAATATCCTAAGTTCTAGAGGACCCATAAGTATTACCGAGTCCAAATCAAGTCCAAGAACAAAGCAGATCTCTTCACCTTCCCTTCTCACTAGTTGAAAAGCCCCATTAATTGCTGTTGAAGACAAAAATAGTAGTAATAAAAATTAAGAAATATAAAGAAATACTGGAAGGCTTTTAAAGAACCATAAATGCAACTAGTTATTCTTTTTATAACTTTTTGAGTTCATTATCTAGTTACAAATAAGCCTTCAGGAGGTATATTTCTGATTTCAGGCAGGTGGAATGGAAAGGAAGACAGCTGAAGGTGGGAGAAAATAGCTTCGTTTTAAAGTGCTTTTGAATCACAGGATATTTCTCAGCAGACTTCTAATTAGGAAAAAAAAGCACACCGCATATGGTATCTTTGATGCAAATATCTGGAAATATAGAGCATTATTTAATTGTAATGTAAGTGTTCCCTAAATATTTGTAACAGCTAATGAAATCATTTAAGCGCTTATGACTGTTATGTCACTCAAAGGGTTAAAATAGTATTTTTGTTGGAGACTTTCAGTTTGCATCAATTACTTTAACATTTTGCTGAAGTTATAGATGTGCTCTATTGCTCGTCTGATTCTTTTGATAGTAGCATTAAACACATCTCTAATTTGAACCCAGAATAGTGAAAATGTTGGGCTTTATAGACTTTACTGTGTAGGAAGTGAAACTTAAGGGAGTTCTTTTGATTTTGATGGCTTTGAGCATCTTTTCCATATGGATTCAATTCACATTTTAATCAGAATGTGGAAGTCATTATCCTGACATCTGAAACTGAGGTAGCAATAAAAAAAAATATCACAAACAAGACAGCAGACACAAATTATTTTGTGTTTATTACTGGGTGGCCCTTTTGAAACTTTCCCAAAGTTAATTGGTTCCAGATACTTGAGGATCGAAACTGTATTATGACAAATTTATTTCTGGTCGTATTTAACTTGTGTCTCCTCAGTAAGGCTGGTTTAAACAAACAAAAAAGTTGTCAACCCACTCATGTCTGTCTCCAGTTTTTGTTGTAGTAGCTTTAATCCTAGTGATTTGGTTTAATAAAGACCACTGAGAAAACAAACACTGGTAGTTACTGCACTGCTTTTGTAAATTATTTATCATATCTCTAAGATTTTACTGTGGCATAAGTGCTGCTGTGTTAGCTTAAATTGTTCACAAAGATGTCATGTCAGATTAAATGCCCCTGTAGAGTTTATATGTGCCTGTGAGCGATGCTTCCTGCTGTATTTGATTAGAAAGTATTTGTACAAGTCTGTGTACGTGCAGACCTCCTATTTCTGCCATGGGGAGCGATCGAGCAGGGCGAATTGAGCCACAAGTCTGAGCAGCTGATGGCTGCCTTGCTGTGGCAGGTGGTATGGCCTGGCAGAGCTGTCCTGGGGTAGATCCTGGTTGCTGGTCAGGGATGGGGTTAGTCATGTTGCTTTATGTGTGGTGGGCTTGGGGTCCTGACATGAAGGAGGCAGGATTGTCCAGGGCGGTGTGTGTAGCACCTTGAGTCCTTCTCAGGGATTGGTGCAAAGCGTTTGCTGTGGAAAGTAGAATCGTAGAATTGTCTAGGTTGGAAAACACCTTCAGGATCACTGAACCCAAACATAGAATCATAGAATATTCTGGGTTACCCCCTGAGTCCTGTCTCTGAACCACATCCCGTAGTGCCACATCCATGTGTCGCTTCAGGGATGGAGTTTCCACCGCTGCCCTTGGCAGCCCATTCCGATGCCTGATAACCCTCTCCATGAAGAAATTCTTCCTAATGTCCAGTCGCAACCACTCCTGATGCAACTCGAGACTGTCACCTCCTATCCCTTCTCAAATATGCTAAGTATGGATACGCAGCATTTTAATTGCATACTGCATGTGCATTGTAATATATATTCTTTCCCTATGCATATTTTTGTGTGAACTGCTTTTCAGTGAGTATTTCTAGGCCACTGATGATACAGCAAACTCCTCAATAGCTGTGCTTTTCCCTTGTAAAACTTAAAGTAGGCAGAAAATCATTGTTGAACTGGTGAAATTTAATATGATCCGTACTTACTTGTCAGTACAAACCTCGAAGCTCTTTAGTTCCTGCTAGAAGCAATCCATTTTCCAAAGTAGCATTTATAATAAAAAGTTCAATTAGTTTTCATTTCTTAATGACTTCTAGTAGCTAAAGTTAGAAAGAGCTAAAGCTGTCTGTAACAATTGAAATTAATAATGAAAGTCTTGCAGTGGCAAAGTTGAAAGAGGAGATTGCTACAAGTTAATTAAGTTTATGTTAATAGGAAGGTCTCATTTAAAGCAGGACATACCACGAGCTTGGAAAATGGTCATTTTCCTGTCATAGTTTGTGTATTATTTGTATAATAAGACAGAAAATATACATTTGTATGTATACATAAACTTTTAAAACATAACCGGTGAGAGCAGATAAAGCCTTTGTCTGTCTGTCTGTCTCTCAGAATCATCACTAAGTAAAAATGTTAAAGGAAATGTTACATTTGTGTAGTCATGGTTTTAATTAATACAAGTCCATGTTCTGTAAGCACTGTGTTTGTAAAATTTATGAAAGAGCACTAAACTGCATTAGGGTAATTTATGGACCAAATAAATGTCAGTTACTACGATGAACTGGTGTAGGAAACAGCGTGACTAGAACAAAAAAGTGAAGAACGAGAGTAAATTGTAAACACTGTAAGAACAGCCATACAATTGTTCCTTTATATCCAGCCAAGCAAGTGTAAGTTCATTTACAATATATTTATTAACAGTCTCAGGCCAATAAAACAACACTTACAGAGCAGCTTTGGAAACATGCCAGCTCACTGTTTCGTGCAGTGACAAGTCAGACCAGTGTGCCTCTTTTTTTTTTCTTTTCTTTCTTTTCCCAGTTCAGTTTTTTTCTTTAATAAGGAAAAAGAAATCCGTATTCGTGATTCCTTTATAGGGCTGTTAAATCTGCCGCTCGGTGTTTCAGGGCAGCGTTTCGCATTGTGCTCAATTAGTGCAGCTGAAGCAATAGAAGTGCCGGTTTCAGAAATGCACCTAATTACTATAAAACACTGAGGGATCCATTCATTCGCAGTTCCTGGCTCCAGGGGTGCCAGCCACAGAGACTCCAGCAGCTTCTGAAGCCTAATCCTGCGTTGTGTCTCCACGTTTCTGTGGCACTTGCCTTTTGGAAGCCGCAATGCGGTCTGGCTGTTTACGACCATGTGCGGCTGTGCCTGCCATCTGTAGTGGATCGTGGATAGGAAAGCTTGGTGCATGTGGATAAAGTGAGAACGACCCTCAGTGGTGGGGGACAGAATAATGAAAAATAAAGCATAAAATGGTTCCCCTTGATTTGGGAGGGGAAGCTTGAAGGGCCTGTTTCAGATATCGGGTTGATTTTGGGACAGGGTTTGCTTGCTGCTCACAGTGGCTGTTCTAGTGGCTGCTTTGCTGACAGAACTCTCCCAGCAGCCAGTAGTGAAGACTTCTGGTTGATAACTTACTGGGTCTCTAAACCAGGACTTCCACAGATGAGCTGCTTCCTGTGGTAAGACCAGTGTGTGAAAGAAGAAAAGTGCATCTCAGCACTCCAGCTGAAGCAGTTACATCCAGGGGCTTTTGTAAAACATCAGCTCACCCTTTGTTTTCTACTGCTGACTGCCATTAGAAAGGTTTCCCATGTTAGTGCACAACCTCTTAACACAGCTGTGTCTGGAGAGAATCTCAATGCAGTCAAGTCGTGCCAGCAGCCGTGGTTATGCAGCTCCTGTACATGCCAACAAAAGCTGTCCCTAAGCAGCATCAGCACAAGGTGTTTTTTTCCCCCCCTGTACGTTATGTCAATGAAAAGGTGAGACTTTTAGTGTCTGATGGAGAGATGGGAAAGCTTCATGCGAAGACCTGGCCTGACACATGCTGGTTTAACCTGGCCTTAGCTACTCTTTGTAGTATTTGCGAAACAAATGCAGCATGTCTTCAGCCACACTTTGAAAGCTTTCTGAAGTGTAAGCCTGGACAAAAGCATCATAATGGTCTGATTTATGAGTGCCTGGGATGTTTCTGCACTTATCAGGATTAATTTGCTCATTTGATGGGCAACATATCGTGCTTTGGGCTCAGTTGGTTGTCTGCCATGGTCTCTAAATTGTTTTTAGTATTGCTACATTCCTTATACAACTCCTTCTTCTGTAAGTGTGATTTATGTTCTTTTTCCCCAAGAGGCATGAGCTATTATTTGGCTGTGCTAATGTACAGGATGTTCAAACGAACATGCTTATCCATGCAGCCCAGGGCAGTTTATATAACAGACCAACTACATGTATTTGTTACCTTTGGATCTTGCCAGCAATAACTGCACGTTTTGTTCCTGGTCAAAAATCCTTTTCCTTGTTGTTTTGTACTCAGTGAAAACATTTGTTGTCAATCTTGAGATCTGTTGTAGTTTCCTTACGTGTTTAATATAAAGAGAATGGATAAGTATATGGTAAGTAGTGTAGTCTGATAAAGGGGTTCTGTGGTTTGTCTGCCTCTCAAGTGGGAAGCACCAATTTCAACTTCAGTTTGAACTTAGATTAACTCTTCATAGCTTTCCCCACTTTACCCAGTGCTCTGACATAACTCTACAACACATGTAGTAGCCAAGGATCATACTGTGCTTTCTGGATTTGGTAATCTACCAGATCGTTTACTCCTGTGTTACCCTCAGAAATTCATAAACTCAAATCCAGGCTTAAAATCCCTTGCTTGTGTGTGAGCATCACATGTTGCCCATTAGGCCATGCAAATTTCCTTCTTTCATAAATAATACATTGTACTAACAGAGCAGACTGTTACAACAGAGCATACAAACCTATATTTAATGTACCACCAGATGCTCAGCCGCTGATTCTTTTAATAATTCAATTAATTCTGATTTTGTGCTGCAAAAATGAAATATTAGTACAGGGCTTTTCAAAAAAGAGTTTTTCAAGCAAGATTATAGCAGTTTTATGATAGGCTTTACAGACCTGGCATGTGTTGCCACACCACCATCAGTAGCAACCAACCCATATCAGCTGTGGGAGAATTGGTATGTGATAATAGGAATTCCTTTCTACAGGTTTTGTGTTAGAGTAGGCTAAATTTTCTCCTTTATGTGAAAGCATGCCTAAGTGTTTTTATGGACAGAAAGCGAGTTGGCAGGAATTGGCAGTAGGTCCAGACTGAAAACCTATTGGGATCTCGTGTGTTTCAGGAAGAAGAGACTGTAGCCAACTTTATCCTCATAGAGTTTGAGTCTGACCTGTACCTTGATTTTAAGAGCACTTTACTAGTTTAGCTTGCTAGAGGCACTTTCCCCTGCTCTGAAGCTTGGTCTGTGAGCTCTGTCCTTCAGACACAGGAAGTCACGGAATCACAGAGTGGTAGGGATTGGAAGAGACCTCTGGAGGTCATCTAGTCTGACTTCCCTGCTAAAGCAGCTCCCTACAGTTGATCAGACGTGGAAGTGTCCAGAAGGGTCTTGAATACCACCACAGAAGGATTCTCCACAGCCTCTCTGGGCATCCTGTGACAGGACTGTCACCCTCAGAGTAAAGAAATTCTTCCTCATGGAATTTTCTATGTTCCAGTTTGTGTCTGACTAATATTTTAAAGACTGTGGGTAGCATCTAGGTTAAAATTGTTAAAATATGAGGCTTCAGGGTACAATTCCACTGTGACTTCTGTCAACAGTCTTACCATTCAGAACAGATGCGGCCCTTTTGATAGCACAGTACAGAGAAACATGATTTCCTTCTGACATCAGTCTTCTGGTGAAAGCTTCCTGCCTTCCTTGAAAAGAGAAGTCATTGTACAGGTGTGCTTTGCTCTGAGCCCCACACCAGTTGGAAGAGAGGGCTCCAGCTGCAGAGCTTACTGAGTGCTCCTCTTCTGCCTCTGAAGGTCCTTTGGAAGAAGCCATCAGGTCTCATCACTTCATCTAAAATTACATCAGTTGGAAACTTTCAGCACCACTCACCCATCCATCCCTTGCTGTATGGGAGGAAGACATCCCACCTCTTTTTGCCAGGGACTGATCCATGGGGATGTTTCTGCTCCCTGGCCATGCTGGAAGGACAGATCTGCCCCCGCAGTCTGAAGTGAGCACCTGCAGATCCTCTCTGAGGTCCCTTCCAACCCAAGCCACGCTATGATTCAGTGAAGTTGACTTCTCAAGTTTTTTGCTGATTATTTTCCTTGGTTTTAATCAGTTGCATTCACCGTTTCTGTTTATCTACTTCTTGTGGACAACCGCCTGTGATAAAAAAATCACACTGATGCATTTTTAATAGGTCTTGTCCAAAATGCGCATCCTTCGTTGAAAATAATCTAGCTCTTATCCAACATTAGATGTACTTTTTCTTATGAAGAGGAGAGGCATGTTTATAAGCTGCCCTCAAATTAAATAGCATTAACCTATGTGTTCTGCTTCTTGTTAGCTTAGAAAGATTGTATGGCATACACATGTTTGAACAATAAGATTGGTAAAAGAATTGAATGCCTCATCTGAAGTAGATGCAGTCTGTAATACTTATTGTTTACAGCATGGTGATGATAAATCACTAGTTTGAAAATGTTTTTTAGATTAGATTTGTATTAGTATAACTCATAAATTGTAACAAAACAATTGAGACAAAGAATATTTTTTTCCATTTGCAAATACTAAGAGCTACTGCTTAAAATTGCTACCAGTGGGAAATGTAAAAAATGAGGTAATTCCCTAAAGAAAAAAAGAACCATGGTTGTGAAACACGTTAAATATAAATCTTGTAAAACTTGTAACGAATGCACTGACTGGAACCCACTTGTAGTTCATGCTAACAAGAAGTTCTGGTCAATGAAGACTGATAAAGGAACTCTAAATGATTATATTTAAACGAATCAGGAATTTCAGAGTATGCAAGGAATGAAATAAAATCTTCTATACTTGCAGTGTTCATTAAATTAGTGGTCGTAGTGAAACATAAAAATGTCAGTGCTATAAGACTTATATCTGCTGAAGTAGCTTGTCTGTGTCACTGAGTGCTTCAGTCTCCACCATTTTTCAGGAAGTTAAGCAAAGGTTAGGGCTCAGCAGTCTCTGGGCTTTGCTTTCAGTTGTCACAGTAGCTCAGAGAGGACTGTCAGTCTGCTTGGATAGTTCTGTCAGTCCTGTGTGGCCAGGGAGCAGAAATATCCCCATGGGTCAGTCCCTGGCAGGAAGAAGTGGGATGTCTTTCTTCTGTACAGAAAAGGATAGATGGGTAGGTGGTGCTTCTCACCATTTTGAAGCAAGAGATCCCCTGAATGCAAGGGAAAGGAAACAGTATGTGCTTGCCAGCGTGCAGACATTCCTAGGATAGCTGAGGTGGTCTTTCATAGAGCCATTGAATCACAGAATGACTTGGGTTGGAAGGGACCATAAAGCCCATCCAGTTCCTACCCCTTACTATGAGCTGATTGCCCCACACCAGCCCAGGTTGTCCAGGGCCCCATCCAGCCTGGCCTTGATCACCTCCAGGGATGGAGCACCCACAGCTTCTCTAAGCTGCAGTGCCAGGGCAGTGTAAAGAATCTTGTAGTAAAGAATTTCTTTTGAACTTCAAACCTAAATTTCCCCTTTTTCAGTTTACCATTCCTTCACGTCCTATCACTATCACACTGTGTAAAAAGTTATTCCCTCTCTTGCCTGTAAGCTCCCTTCAAGTACTAGAGGGTGCCATTGAAATCTCCCTGGAGCCTTCTCTTCTCCAGACTGAACAAGTGCAGCTCCCTCAACCTATCCTTATAGGATAAGTAGAGAGATAATAATAAGGAGGTAAGAGATAATAAGTAGGAGAGGTGCTCTAGCCTTCTGATCATGGCCCTCCTCTGCTCCACATCCTTCCTGTGCCCCAGGCCTGGATGCAGTACTCCAGAATGGGGCCTCAATAGGGCAGAGCAGAGGGGGGCAATCCCCTCCCTGTCTCTGCTGCCATCCCTCTGTTGGTGCAGACCAGGGTGCTGTTGGCCTGGGCTGTAAGAGCACACTGTTGGCTCATGTCCACTTTTTGTCCATCAGAACCCCAAGTCCTCTGCAGAGCAGCTCTCAAGGAGTTCTCCCATTCTGTACTCATCTGGGATAAGCTTTCATTCCATCTGGTAAAATTACTAATCAAATACATTTTTGACAGTTGTTCTGTGCTTTCCTTGGGCTGATGTGCCATTATTATCTGCCTGTCTGAGCTGTGACTGCAAAGAGGATTATAGCTGGCTTCAGTGGTTCACATTTCAGATCCAGAACCCCCGCTCTGTGCTGGTGCTGGGGCTCCATTCTCTGGCATTTTTCCAGGCTCTATTTCTCCGGTTTCCCAGACTGGCTGCTGGCCTGTTTTGTATTTCCAGCATTATACTGCTGGATTTTTTTTTTTTTTTCTGACTATCTTTTATTTAATTGCAGCATTCTAGAGAGTTGAGTAGTTCTCTCTTTTGTGTGGAGTACATGAGAAAAAGGTGAAAGTCAGTTACAGGCTGGGGCCAGGAATCCCAATGAGTACCAAGCACTACTACATTTTTTGGGTGGAGGGGGAAGAGTGGGTAGAGAAATCAGGAGAAGAAAAAATTATCATCCTGGAAAAAGTTGCAGATACCACAACTTCAGACTCCTGGGTTTAGATTAAGATAAATAAATAGTAATGCTTCTATTTCATACCCTTGGCAGTGCGTAATGCTTGGTTATTTTTGCAGTTGGTTCATTTGTTCAAAGCGTGTTCTGCAGCTGGAAGCTTTGAAGCTCTTCTTAAAAGGAGGCTCAAGCTTGTGAGCGGATTGGCAGTGAAGAGTGTTCTTGCATTTAAGGCAGATCTTGTAGATTGCTCTGCTTTCATACTTGCTGTCAGCCTTTTCACTCTGATATCATGCTTGCAGAATGCAAATTGGCATGAACAGTCAGCTTGAAAGAAATCATTTTTAGAGCAAAAACTCTGTCTTGGTGTTTCTTGGGAACTGGTATAATACAAGGGCTGTCATCTCATAGAATGACTTGGGTTGGAAAGGACCTCAAAGGTCATCTAGTTCCAACCCCACCACTGTGGACAGAGTTGCTAACCACAAAATCAGGCACTAATCAGGCTGCCCAGAGCTCCATCCAGCCTGGCCTTGATCACCTCTAGGGATGGGGCATCCACAGCTCTTCTGGGCAGCCTATGCCTCGTCACCCTCTGTGTACAGAATTTCTCCCTGACACCTCTTTTAAATTTCTCCTCTTTTCAAGCCATTCCCTCTTGTTCAGTCACTATGACACTGTGTGAAAAGTCATTCCCCCTCCTGCTTATAAGCTCCCTTTAGGCACTGGAAGGACATGATGAGATCTCTCCACAGATACTGGATTGCTTGTGCTGCATTAATTATGAGTTTCACAAACCTCCTAAATATATAATAGCAGACATAGTGTTCTTTGGAAGGAGATCCACGTTCAGCTGGTACTTTTGCTGTACAAGATGCATGGCTAGTGATGTGCTGTCTTTACTTTCAGTCCTCTAACCTTCGAGGTGGCCTTCCTCCATCCCTCATAAACTAGAGCAGATCTGCCCCTTCTCTTGTGTGCACTGTAACCTGGAGTTTGTGCATATTGCAAATAAGTGCCCTTCTGTCCCTTTCTGCATCTGCATTTTCATTCGAGACAGGAACAGAATTATATTATAGAATCGTATTATCCATCTTTTAAAGTTGCACAAATGTCATGGAAGGGGAAGGAAGGTATGGTATTGAGAAAGAATGCTGCTCTGAGTGTGCACGTGGTCACAAAAGCTGACAATGAAAAAAATAGAGAAGTTTCAGAAAACAGATGGAAGGCTGTCAAGATATTTGTAAAACGTGTTTTATTGTAGGAATTAAATCGTTTAGTTTGCTTTATTGTGTTTGCACTTAAGTCACCTGTATGGCAGGTAAAGGTAATGATAAAGGTGATTTGATCAGCTCATGACTGAGAGGAAAGAACATTGCTGGTACTCTGGTAATTTCATTGACTGGCACAACAATAAATAAGCTCATTGGCTAAGTTAAATACAAACCCGTCATCTGGAGGACCATTTAGATCTAGTGGATTGTCTCACCTTTAACATTTTTTGGTCAGAATTAGGAAAAGATTCTGATTTGAGAAACTTCTTGTTTGCTTTTCTGTTCATTATTGCTTCTGCATCTTATCACATCCTCTATTTGTAACACTTGTGCTTGTTTTTAAAAGCTGTGTGATGGTTTGCTGACAAGGGCTGTGACAGCAGTTCATTTGTGATGTGTGGTCAAGTTGAAAAATGTTATTGATGATTTGGATGGACTGTCATGAACCTTTCTGTAATATCACTTGCTTTTTGAGAACAAACAACAATGTTAAAGGCCAGAACTGTCAGCCAGCTTCTGAATCCAAGATCAGCAAACTTAATAGGGAAAAAAATATTTTGTGCCATTCCACCCATTCTTGTTCTTATAACAAATTGCACCATTTTCATTCCAATTAAATCCATAAATTGCTTTTAATGACTTCCAAAGTTCTGTGCCTTTCAGGACATATCTTTAGCTATAACTCATTTTTCCTTTTCTTCTTTCTTTTTCTTTTTTGGAATGCAAGTAGACTGGAATTTTGGAATGTGAGGTGATTAAAAAGTGTGTAATTCTAACATTAATTTACATTAGCAATTCCCTCCACTGCTTGTATTTGCCATTTTAATTTTGGTAAAACAGAATCTATTTTGATGGAGTATTATGAGACCATTTGACTTTTTTGAAAACCTAAGAAATTCAAGCATCTGGAATCCGAAGTGCTGTTTTTCTTGTTGTTTCTCCCACTGTTTTCCATCAATAATGCATAATTATTTTTCACTTCAGTTCTGTTTCATACATGTGGTTTTTCTGTAACTCACTTGCAAAAAACAGAAGTTCCTCCTTTCTTTGAGGGAGGACATGCAGTCATCTTTGTCAGCAGATGACATCAGAACTTACAATACGTAACAGATTTGTCAGATACATTCATTGGTCTGCTATTTCACCTCACATACACTGTGACACAATATGCATTCCTTACACTACAGTTTTAGGATTCAGTTGCTATCAGTTTGAGAACACATTTATTTCACACTGAGATCATTAAAACCATCTGTTGATGATTTTTTTGTTCTTACGGACCTCTGATTTGTACCTCTGAATAGCAGTATGTAAAGTCACTGCCTCAGTCCATAATGATTCTTATTTAGAGCTCATCCCCAGCAAATTGAATGAAAATAAACCTTAAGTTCTTACAGCTTCATAAAAATTTGACTATAATGAAAAACTTATTGCTAACAGAGATGCAGGCAGTTGAAAGTGATCTAAATTCTGACTCAGCTGTCTCTGGGAACAATATTGTTATTTCTTAGATGGACAGTTTTGTCTTTTTCATTAGTTATCCTGGCATGATGATAAATATCTCCAGTCAGTTGTATCTCATAGTTGCAGTTACACGTCCTGAACCATAAGAGCCCTGAGAACTGTTCTGTGGGAACAGAAGGGCAGTTTTGCCTTGATGCCTAAAAGTATGCTGAATTTTTCTGTTAGAAATCTACTACTGAAGTAATCCAAGAAACTATTTTGTTTGAGAGCCTG
This sequence comes from Perdix hodgsoniae, assembly GCA_035772895.1. Taxonomy (NCBI): domain Eukaryota; kingdom Metazoa; phylum Chordata; class Aves; order Galliformes; family Phasianidae; genus Perdix; species Perdix hodgsoniae. Next base: position 21,827,657 of record JAPSGF010000008.1, read on the forward strand.
TATTAAAAGAATAGGACTCTGTATGCTTATTTTCAGAGTTAATCTTAAATATATAAAAGCATATAGTATATGGAAATGGAAAACCCATTTATTTGAAATTTGTATTGAGTGGATTTGAACTTCAAAACTGAAACAAGTTGTATCAGAATTCTGTGCAGTTTGAAATGTTGGCTGTTGTCATACTAAAAGCTTTGGTAGATATGAAATAAAAAATTTAAGAGTATACCAGGCAAGATGTGTTCCATAAACTGGATTTGTAGGCAACATGATATAATGTCTTGTAAAGATTCTTTTACTGTCAGCTGCAACACAAGAAGTTAACTGCAGTACAGAAAATTTAACTGCAACACAGGAAGTTCAAGCAAACATGTGGAAGAACTTCTTTACTGTGAGGCTGACAGAGCACTGGAGCAGAGAGATTGTGGAGTCTCCTCTGGAGATATTCAAAAACCTGCCTGGATGCTTTCCTGTGCAGCCTACTGTAAGGAACCTGCTTTAGCTTGATGATCTTCAGAGATCCCTTCCAACCCCAGTGATTCTGTGATTTCCCATCACTTGTTCTAAGCTCTTGTCCAAATCTTTTTCCTTCTGTATCCCTGTGCTTATTCCTCCACGTTCAGGTGTTGCTGCAGGACCTCCATCCTAAGAGGTGGTCAGTGCGTGGGCAGCCCTGAAGGAATCAGGTGGCCCTGGTGATCTCTGCCAGGCTAGAACATTCCATGGCTTTTGATCTTGCCTGTATTTGCAGGTCAGAGAGAAGGAAGCTGGAAATTGAAGGGAGTGACGGAGTTGGTTCAAAATGGAAATGTTATGGATAAGATCGTGGTTTAAGAATGAAAATTTTTTGCTTGCCTGATCAACATTATTATGAGTTTGTGTGATGTCACATTTGGGTCTATTGCTAGTGGCTGGCAACTCTGCCTGTGGCTGGGGTTTGTAAGTACATGATCATAGAATCATAGAATGGCTTGGGTTGGAAGGGATCATCAAGCTCCAATCCCACTGCCATGAGCAGACCTGCCAACATCCATATCTAATATTAGACCAGGCTGCCCAGGGCCCCATTCAATCTGGCCTTGAACACCTCCAGGATGGGGCATCCACAACCTCTCTGGGCAGTCTGTTCCAGCTCTTCACCACTCTCTTGCTAAAGAACTTCCCACTGATATCCAACCTACATCTTCCTTCCTTCAACTTTAAACCATTTCCCCTCGTCCTGCCATTATCTGCTCTTGTTAAGAGTTGACTCCCCTCCTGTTTGTAGGCTCCCTTTAGGTACTGGAAGGCTGCAATGAGGTCATGATCTTTGAGGTCCCTTCCAACTCAAGCCATTTAATGCTTCTATGATTCTAATCATCATCCCTTTGAAAGTTTCAACTCCTTTAAAATTTCTCTTGGAATCTGCATACCTAAAACCCGAAGATCTCTGTCTCCAGCTTTGTTATTGTCCAGGCATCAACAGCTATGGGTGGCCTCATCCCCTCATGCTGTTGGGGTAGACAACAACCATCACTGCAGTCCTAATCTGCTCAGTGGGGTTCAGTGCAAGGAGCAGTGCCCATAGGGGGAGATCTCTCTCATGCTAGATTTGCTGTTGCTGTGAATTTTCCTTGTTTCTGAATGCTTTTGACATCTGGTATTAACTGTGCATGTACAAGCGTATTAAGAGAGATCTTTTACTAGGGAATATGAAAAGAAAGTCACACACACCAGTGGTTTTCAAAAGAAACAAAAGAAGCTCAGCAGTATTGACAGAATACTCAATTCACTTGAAACATCCTTGAAAATGTTGGTGGGAAGAGCTGATGAAAGAAACCAATTTGGGGAAGGACAAAAGGTGGCTTGAGGTTCACTTTGCCTCTGGAAGGATGAAGGCTCTGGAGGGAGAGTGCACTGGGGCACTGCCCTGTGTTAGGTCGTGTCAATGAAGAAATGCATTCTGCATTTGGGGTTCTGGAGCTCACACGTTCATCTACAGACACTGGTGGGAAACAAGGCAAATAAAAACTCTTTTATAGGATTCTTTTCTGCAGGCAGTTATTAGCTGCTTACTTCTTAAATTGCTATTCGGGAAGACAGACACTACAAACTACTTTTACTTAAACTTTCTAAACCCTTTTTCAAGCAGCCTGATGTTTTAAAGTAGAGTTTTGAATGTTTGAGTAATTTTTTAAATTAGGAACAGATATTAAAAACATGTATGATTGCAGCTGAAATTGAGACTTGCTTCCCTACTTACTTTGGAGGCAGGTCTTTGAAACAGATCTATTCGTGCGTATACTGATGTGCCAATCCAGTGTTTCTGTGACCAGTGAATTTTTTCACTACTATTTCCGACCATCATGTAAATACAACAACATGACAATTTGGCCTACTTGTGTTTAAACCCAAAGTTAGGAAATCAACAGAAATACAGGTCATTTAGAGAAACTTTGTATGCTTGTTTCAGTTGTGTTGCTTGGTTCTGCTTTTTACCAGAAAGAAATATGATGTAGAACCTATGGGTTTTGTTTCTGTGTTAAAGCTTGAATTACGAGTCAATTGTCTGTGGTTGTCAGAAATCTGTGTTCCTTGTCCCAAGCAAAGGATGGGATAACTGACATAGAAAAGTATGCAACCTAGCTACAGCCTGACCTATCTAAAGATTTCTTCCAAGTTGTGTTCCGTGCCTTTTGCATATAAGCTGTGTTATGTTTCCTGATGCCTAATTATTGAAGTTAAGAGTGCTGCAGGAATATTAAGAAAGAATTCCATTGTACTCTTGTTTGTTTGCTCTTTTATATCATGTTAACCAGCCATATTTAAAATAGTTTTATCCTTTTGTAAAATTCAATTGCAAAATGGATGGTGAAAGTCGCTGACACTTTAAAAAATTCAATACAGTATGAAATGTTCATGATATAAGTTGAAATAAATCTTCATGAGTTGAATGACCTTTCTTAAAAATAAGTGATTTGTGTTTGTTTGTTGATGCAGGCCACAGAAACGTTGTTCCGAATGGCAGTAGCAAGAGGAGCAATCACACCATTAAGACATGGAGAAGTAAGGCTATCTATATATTTTTTTTTCTTTTATTTCTTTGTAGTTTTTTTCTTTGCACATATGACATAAAATTTTAGTCATGTAATGCTTTATAAATTCCTGGGGGGAATTGCATTGCCTTCAGGTAAGTGAAGAGGGCTGGGCAATATATACTTTGCATTTCTTTGTTACACTTTTCCTAAGAACAGTAAAGAGTAGTAGCAGTACTGTTTTGTAAAGAACAATAGAGAATTTAAATCCTGCCCGGTGGGAGATGAAATATTCTTCCCAAATCTCTTTTCTTTTTTCTGCTTCAGTCATAATTTTGCATTATGTTACAAGAGGCTATCAAACATCAAGCACATTCTTTTGCCCAAGTCATGTTTCACTGGATTTTCTGTATTAAAAATAAATAAACTGTAGAATCCAGAGAAATTCACAAAAAAATGAGCTTTGCTATGGGGTGGCTGTAAAGAGCTCACTTTATCTCACTTTATCCTTTCTTTGTTTCTCTCAAGAAATGAGTAACTTCAGGTATTACGTATGTAGTTATATGTGTGATATAAAATGCATTACATGTATATTATATTAATACAGTGGTCACTTGAAAGGAGTGAATTATGTTGCTTATGCATACTCCTGTGTTGGCATTATTTCCTTTTTGTTTATTCATTCTCTGTGTTGTATATGATAACATTTTACTGAACATTGCAGATTAAATATGTTCAATATTAGTGGATGCAATTTATTCTTATGTTGAATTTGTTTAAAAAAAATTTACTCCAGTCAGTCGTGACATTCTGGAAATGAGAACTGATCTGGACATTGCCACTGCTCAATTCTGCAGTATAAAAGACTTTAATGTAGAAACTTTTTTTTTCCCATGGTAATTTGATTTTCATCAGTTTCTTAGGTAAATTTATATAAAGTTTGTGTAGCAGACACAGCATTCAATTTGGAATCAGAGCAGAACTTATTTTTGGAAGCCCAGCTGTGCTATACAATGTTCCTTGTGCTGAAGAAATTGTCTTAATTTCTCTTCTGAAAGAAAGTCATATCTTTGTATCACTGTTTGAAGAAGTACCTGTGGTTTACCCAAGGAGGCTGTGGATGCCCCATCCCTGGAGGCATTCAAGGCCAGGCTGGATGTGGCTCTGGGCAGCCTGGTCTGGTGGTTGGCGACTCTGCACATAGCAGGGGGTTGAAACTGGATGATCTTCGTGGTCCTTTTCAACCCAGGCCATTCTATGAATCTATGAATTCTATGGTTCTATGATTACCTCTCCTGACATTGTTCAGTTTTCGCTTTTCTGAATACGGATCCTTCATGTTTGTGTTCTGCTCTTCGTTCTTTCATACAGGATGTAGTACAGCTTTCAGGAGTGGTAGCTATAGAGTATGTGCAATGCTTCCATATTCTCTCTGTTTAAATTTTTCAGTGAAGGATACTTAATTTTCTGTGTTTAAATGAACAAGTTGGTCAGAGAGTGTGTGAAATCTCCATCCTTGTAGATACCTGATGGATGATGTGAAGTATGGAAAAACTCAAGTGATTCTTAGTGTTACTAATAATATTAAACACTTACAGTACTGGGGCATTACAGCCACAATGATCTCTGTTGTGAGAAACAACAATTTGTGCATCTTACACATTGTACACATTACACATAGAAACGATTTGGTAGAAAATGTTTCTTCTTCAGATACTTCCTCTGATCTTTTTCGATTAATTAGCCTCAAGGGTTAGAGACCAACAGGCAGATAAGCAGTGCAAGGTTGTAGCCATGATCAGAAAGGAAGGAAGGAAGTGGGTGAAAACACTTCTTTGTGGTGATGGTGAGCTGTGAGTGTCCTGTGACACCATAACCTGGGCTTTCCTGGGGCTTGATTGTAAATCAGTTCATGTTAGTTAGAATGGGAAAAATAAAAAGACCTCTTTTCTTTCTCATACTCTTGTCAGGCTCTATGCAGAGCAAAAATTATTGTGACTCATGGAAGATGTCTTCACTACATTTCACTGTGGAATTGTAATTTATTAGTTAAAAAATGAGGAGGGATATTAATGGAATGATTTTTTTTTTTTTTTCCAGAGGAAACATAATTATCAAGAGTCATATTAAATTTTCTTTAGCTCTTCCAAGAAATTGCTAAATATTTGCATAGTGCGTAACTAGAAAGGAAGCCAAAACAAAAGCTGAATGCGAGCTAAAGTTGACTGCATTCTGTTTGTAAAGTGAGAAGTTGGCAGTTGAAATGGAAGCTGAGCAACTTGTTTATCGGCAATTCCAAACTATGCAGGCAGCAGTCTGAATGTGCAAAAGTGCTGTTGGGTTTTCCTAACAATATTTAGATGATAGACCCCTTTAATATTTAGGAGGGAGTGAAAATGTTGAATACTAGAAGGAAACATTAATGCAGATACTTATTTGTTTTAAATTCTTTTAAAAAATTACAGAATGTTCAACAGTTTAATGGAGAAACATTTCTTCTATGCAGACAAAACAGAATGCATGAAAGATTGCTCATTATAATCCAGTTGTCATCAACAGGTGGATTTATAATATTCCTTGTTTAGGGTAAATGTCTTTTCTGGTGTTTCCAGTCTTTTCCTTTTCCTTGGACTCAAGTCATAAAGCTTACAGAATTTTTGAATCTTGCTTTAATAATCCTTGAAGGAATTTAAAGATGAGGTGATGCTGGATATTTGACTTTTGGATATGGTTTATAAATTTACTGTTGAAAATTTAGAAAATTGTCCTGCCAAAAGTACTTATGAATTTGTGTACATAATGCTAATAGCCATTGAAATTTAGACCATTAAGGTTCCTGAAGAATCTTCTTGACAGTTGTATTGCTTCTGGTTTGACTGAAATGTTGCAGCATGTCTGGGAGGGAATCAAACCCAGAAGGAGAATTCACTTTTGGGATTCAATATGTTGCCTTGTTAATGAGTTATTTCTGTCAGCTGCTTTGTCCTGGGGATGGAGTGTGGGGCAGAACCTTGTAAGGTTTCATTGTAGAATCATGGAATTGCTCAGATTGGAAAAGACCTGAAGAGATCATCGAGTCCCACTATAACCTAACCATACTACCCTGACTCTAATAGCCCTCTGCTAAATCGTGTCCCTGAGCACCACATCCAAATGGTTTGTAAACACATCCAGGCATGGTGACTCAACCACCTCCCTGGGGAGCCTATTCCAGTGCTTCACAATCCTTTCTGTAAAGAAGTTTTTCCTGATATCCAACCTAAACTTATGCTGGTTCAACTTGAGGCCATTTCCCCTCGTCCTGTCACCTGTCACCAGTGAGAAGAGACCAACCCTGCTCTCGCTGTAAGCACTTTTCAGATATCGGAAGAGAGCAGTAAGGTCTCCCCTCAGCCTCCTTTTCCCCAGACTAAACAGCCCCAGTTACTTCAGTCTCTCGTCGTAGGCTGTGTTTTCCAAGCCCTGCACAAGCCTTGTTTCCGTTCTTTGGACCTGCTCCACCACCTCAATGTCCTTTCTGTACTAAGGTGCCCAAAACTGAGCATGGTACTCGAGGTGGGGCCTCACTTCAAGCTCATTCCCAGATGATGCAAAGATTGTATGGGCATATGTGAGCACACCAAATCTGCGGCAGAGCTTACATCCACAAGTCTTGGGCTGCATTTCATGATTGTCACAAACTTTATGATAGGCATCTCTCTCCAGCTGTGCATCCTCTGGAGCTTCTGCTGCTGTGTGCTCACCCCATCCCCACCTGAGGATGCCAGAAGGATCCTTATGAGGAAGGATCCAAGCCCTTCTATGGCTGTGATATGATTCTCTAAGAAGGAGGAAGCTGGTCATGACAGTTTGCAGAACCAATGTTGGCAACCCCAGTGGAAGAGAGAAACAGAGAGGCATGCAGCCCATCCAGAGAAGGAGCAGGAGGATAAGCAGAGAAGGTAGAGCCCTTAATAGGAAAAATGCCATGGAATATATGTGCTCATACAAACAATAGAGATAGTGGCAGAGACCAGATTCCCATAGAACTGGAACTGATAACAGACATGCTTGAACTCTGTGTGTGTTAACTCATTTCTTAAAACATCCTCATAAGTCTGTAAGATGTCTTAATCTCTTTTCATCCAAAAGCACTTGGACTTCTGGGTGAAAGAATTTAGACCTGTATCTTTAGAGTACTGTAAGTCTATCAGAAAAAAATACATATTGTTATGTCAGAGCTGAAGAAGATGAAGGTCATATTTCAAGGACTGTGCTTTCCATCAGAAGCATTAAAACGTACAAGAACCTTCATCATGATGGAACTTCTGGAGTCTTCATGTAGAGTTTTTTTGATGGGATGTGCAGGAAAAAACTGATTTTGCAAAAGGCAAAGATTTGCATAGAAGTGTCAGAGCAAAAGAAGGGCTTAGACTGTATGACAGGCTCAGTTTTATAATTACGAGAACAGCTGAGGTGTTTTGAATAGTTTCAAAGAAAGAAATAGAATCCTCAGTCTGTAGCATTGCTAAAGAATTCCATTAATTTACGATATTTGGTGATTTTTTTTCATTCTTTTCGCCCCTAGTTATACAAAAGCTTTTGTCCATGAAATTCCAATGGAAACAAAGTATGAAAAGGGATTTCCAAACTGTAAGTTTGAGAGAGTCTGTTTGCAGTGGCGGTTAGATTTAGCTGTACTACCTGAGGAGATATCTGTCCCTCAAGGAGATTAGTAGGGAACTTGAAAATGCAGTTTATTTTATATTTTTAGAAGTAAACGCATGAAAGTGGCTACAGCAATGTGAATTACTTAATTATGCAACAGTTCTTATGTTAGTTCTGTGGACTTTATCCTCTGCCTTCCAGTTTGTGCTTGGAATGGGTGTGAGATGACCTGGTCCAAGAGCCATAGATCTACCTATGTGACTTGAGATCAAGCTTTAAAAAAAGCACCAAGGTGACTCTTGAGATAAAATCAGTTTTCTTTGGCCTGAATAAGAAAGATCTTAAGAACAGCAATGCAATTATTTTCAAATGAGCAATCCTTATGTTTGTGTGATATAAGGCTTGCTGTGACAATCCTTGTTGAACAGAGTATTCTTTTTTTAGGTCTAACCTACAGACTTTGGTATATGGGGGCATGTATATATATTTTAGAATAATTCTATTAAAGTCAGTAATACATTTTAAAATGTTATAAAAAGCTGAAGTGATTGTTAAAGCATTCATTTTTTACTTTTGTGGATCACAAAATCACAAAACCTAGTAGTTAGGTAAGTTACATTTCTAAAAACCATTGCCTCTATGTATGCATGCATGTGAATGCACACATAGGTTCTTTTTCATTATGATTTTTATTTTCCTTATTTTTTTTTAGAAAAGATAGAATTTTTACCTTGGAAAGGCACTTTTTCTTCCTCATCCACCACATCACGGCAGGATGCAGGGTAGAGTCCCAGAAGCTTCAGCCATGTAATTAGGTTGGGTAGACAATAACCTTTGTTATTAGTAGCAGAACTGTAATTTGTATATATTTTCATGAGAAGAGTCCTCATCTGCAGTTCCTGATTTTACTTGTCATTAGAGCAATTTGAAAGAGATCTTAGGACATATCAAGTACTATTTTTAGTTCTGTACTGTGAAGGTGACCAGGTGTAGGGCAGTCATTCACATGATGATCTCCTTTCTGTATGAAGGGAATTATTCTAGAAATTAGTGATTTCTAGATTTGATTCTTAAGTTTTGAGTTCTATCGCAGCGTTGTGCCTGCCTGTGTTTTCGGCCAGCTTCATTTGTAATGCATGACATGCAGGAAGGCTTCATAAACACCATCATTGTAGATTGTGAGAGGTATTGCGAATCACTCCTGATGAATTTTCATTCAAATAAAATTGCTTTGGGCACTCCGTTTCCTGTGATTTCAGCCTGAGGGCATTTCAGACCTAATCACTTACAGGCATGCTGGAAACCGAATGGCAACGTGATCCCAGACATCTGATCCTTACCCTTTTGCCTTCCTATCACAAAGATGTCATTATTGCCAGGAGTTCAAAAGTTCTACTCTCACAGACAACACTGACATCTCTGATTTCCACTCTTTTGTCTTGAATACTCTGTGACTGTCATGTTAATACGCGAGGAAAGATGTTTTCTCAAATTTACATAAATCTTACAGTGCTGGGTACACTCCAACTATAGACCTGATGACTATTTTTTAAACTTTCTGTTTCCAGCCAAAGATACTTTCAAAGAGTGCTGTTGGTCAAAGCAAGTCTCGTTTGTTCTCATTGGAAATTGAAATGCTTCATAGCAAACTGTGTTTGACATGTACAAAAGAAATTTGGTTTGCTACAATGAAACTTAAGTTCTTGTAAGGCAATGTCTTAACCTTCATGGACTTTTCCTGCCTTCAAAGTAGTACTGTCAGTCTCTTGGATCTTTTTTGGTGTTTTCTTTCCCTCCTGGTTGAGGGTTGCTAGCACACAGAAAAATGTGTATTTTTTTTAATTTAATGTGTTACAAAAACAATGTCAATTTAGTTTAACCAAAACCCACATTTTCTGAATATGTGGTGTAAAATCCAGAGTGCCAATATGTTTTGGTGTTCACTCCTCTTACCCAACACTCTTATTTTTGGAAGGAATTACTTTGCAAAAGCAAAAGAAGCCATTACTCGGCGGCACATCTGAGTCCCTTTTCCTCTAAAGGGTGATTGCTTCTCTCTGTATTCAAGAGACAGAAAAGTTTAACTATTAAAAAAAAATTATAAAAAAATAAGAAGCGTTATTAAAGAAAGCGGATCTGAACAAACCAACCAAACAAAAGCCATCGGTTGGAATTGGGGACATACATTTCTTTTGCTTTTCTGCTTACTGAAATCTTTTTTGGAAACAATTTTGAGCCTGCTTGTAGAACAGCAGCAAATGGATAAAGCATATACTTGAACGCGGAAATGTCTTATAGTCCACTTACTTACGGTTGCTTTTTGGAACGTGTGTCAGTACTGTTTTGAAGTTTGTATTGCTATCTGGAAAATCCTTCTGACAGGTCTGAATTTTGAACAGCTCAAATATAATTTAATTGTTGAAGTCTGACCTGCATATTTTATCAATAATATCTGGCAGTAAATTAAAAGTAAATAATCCTTCTGATTAAATACAGTGAAAACTGAACCTGGAAAGAAAGAGAATGCCATAGATCCCTGAAGAGGATAATTACCCTCTAATAATTGATTCCCTTCAAGCTGTTCAGTGTCTGAGCGATGTTTCTGCCATGTGCTTAGCTGTATGAAGGTGATTTCAGCCTTGTCACTGCATATTTGGTGCTACACTGTGCAGGATTGTCCTATCTATCTGGTTTCTAGGCTGGAAATCATTTCTAATAATGAGAAGAAGACAAATTTGTCTCAAAGCCTTAGTTGAATGTGAAGAAGTCTTCTCTTTTAACATATAATTTGCCTGAAATTATATTGGTGTTTATTTCATAGATATACCCTGAAATATATTGATGTATTCCGGATAGTTTTAAAGTGAAGTGGTGGGATTCTTAAGGTAGGGAACTTGCCAAATGAATACACTGTACGTATTGTGTATGCTGCAAATAAATGTAAGGTAGAAATATAAGAAAATAGGATGTCTGTTGCAGAATATGAGGAGAATCACTTTAAAAGGATAATGCTCAAGTTTGGAATCTTAGAGAACTAAATGTTTTACTGAGTGATTAATGCTTTTATCTAAGCGATTGATGCTTTGTGATTTTCTTTTAAATGCACAGGCAATGTAGCCTGTCTGCTTTTTGTAGACTGGAACAATGGGGTTTGGCATTTAAAATGTTTGACATATCATGCTATGCATTGTTTCAGTTATAAAGTAGATTTTTAATGAAGGCTGATGGTATTTATTTATCTTCTTATAACCATAACATCCTCTTTGTGAAGTAAAACATGAGTCTCAAATGTATATTGCGTTAAGCTCAGAAATTTTTGCCAGACACCTTCCACCAAGAAGTTTTTGACAAGCAGCAAAGAAAGGAGAGAATTACATACTTTAAAACTTTATTTTTCTCTTAAAATTTTCTTTTACTTGTCGTGAATTCTCTAATTCTTTCTTATTCTTTCTCATCAACAAAACAAGTGTTTTGCAGACAGTAGAAAATTATGGCAACAAAACTAAACATAAGGAAATACATTTAATTTCCAATTAATTATTTGTTCAACATGACTTTTTGTGATCAAGAAATATGGTATCTTGGGAACATACAAAGTTGTAAGATAATAGTATATCTCAATTTCTTTCTCATTAAAAATACAGTTTGCGATTATCACCTCAAATACTGACATTTCTGTAACACAACAGCATCTGTTTTGTAAACATTTGAATTTTGGTCTTACATCCCATGGCATTATAATGCAACTATCATCTTGCTTTACACTTAGATTCTGCCTCCAAAACATGGTCTGGGAACTGCATTGTTCTGACAGAGCGAAGATAATCTGTAGGGAGAGTTGTACTTCCAAACATTAGGAGAAGCACAATAGCTGTTGCAGGAGGATGGTGTTTGAGTCATGCTTCTTTCTCAGTCTGCTGGTGATGGTGGTCATGTTATGCTAAAGCATTTGAAAAGCTGAAGAAATAGGAAATTGTAAAAAGCTGTTTAAATTCATAAAGCTAAGGGTGTGTTCTCATTCCTCTATGCATTTAAGAATGCTAAATACATGCAGAAGAGATAAGTAAAGCATAGAATCAATTGATCTTTAGTTTCCATGTCAGCAGTTTCATTTGAGACATTGCCAATGGTGTCCTTTGGTATCTTTGTCATTTTCTTTAACCCATTACAATAAAAATCAATGCATGTAATCTAATTAATTTCTTATGCTATGTGTAGATTGACTTTGAAGATGGGATGCTTGAATTTAGTGTAAATGTTGTTTGCATTGAATAATTCCAAACTGATGAAAATTAATTTTTCTTTAGGAGAATAATGCAAGTACAAAAACCACGTTAAAGCAATAGTTGGTGTTTCATACCTGCTCTTTGGAATTATCACTGACTTCAGTTTATTAGAGTTATGTCATCCCATTTCAGTGACAGATGAAGGAGTAGCTCGTGGCTGTTCCTCCAATCTCAATTGATTGGAAAAATCATGTTCACAGGAAGCAAAAACCTGGACGGACTGGAGTGACTGAGAAAGTACAACATAGGCCTTTTCCTCTGGTCAGGTAACAGGGGATAAAAGGATATCACTGTATTTCTCCATGTCCAGTTGCATCTTTAATATACTTATTTTTTCTGCTGTCCCAGTTCAAAATATTTGATGCTCCCTATTCATATGTTAGATGACTAAACATGAACAAAAATGTTGACTTTAATTATTGGGCCTCTGCTGCAAAGAAGGCTAATGGGATGGCATTGGGAGGAGTGCTGCTGTCGGACTGAAGGAGGCGATTCTGTCCCTCTATTCAGCACTGTTGTAATCCAGTCTAACTCTCCTGAAATTAACAGGGTCACCTACAGTTAGATGATGTTGCTCAGAGCCCGGTCCAGCCTGACCTTGTGGATGTCTTCGTGGATGGGGTATCCACCACATCTCCGGGCAGCCTGTTCCAGTGCTTTACCACCCTTATCATAAACAACTTCTTCCTTAAGTCCAGTCTAAATCTCCCTTCTTTTAGCCTGAAATCACTTCCGCATGAAATCTTGCTGTACATTTTTCTTTATTTGTAAGACTAGAATTATGGCATTTAAATATATGGAAATAAATAGAATACAAAATCTAGAATTTAAATATTCCTTATATAGTCTTCTTCTAAATTCTTATAAAAATCAAAGTGCAGTATCTAGGACAAAATATTTCCAGTTTTTACACTAAGGGTTTTAGGATGACATCCCCAAAAGTGAAGGTGTATGAGAGTACTGTTCATTTTCACAAATTCTCAGGAAGGTTGTCTACCACAGCTGGGAATGGTGAGACCCAAACCAAGGTGTAATCATAGAGTCACAGCATCATTAAGGTTGGAAAGACCACTAATATCTAGTCTGACCGTCAACCCATCCCTGCCATACCCACAAAACCTTGTCCCTCAGTACCACATCTCCAGAGTTCTTGAACACTTCCAGATGTTGACTCCACCACTTCCGTGGGCTACCTGTGCCAATGCCTCCCCATTCCTAAAGAATAAACTTTTCTTAATACCCAACCTGATATTGGATAGTGTTTCTACTGAATTGATTACAGGAGGACAGAGACTGGGGTATCTCTGTATAAGGTTCAGATCCTCATTTGGTGAGCATAACTGCATCATTGGACCTCTGATGCCATGTTCCAGTGGTCTGAAATCAGTTCATATTTAAAATCTTTTTCTTCTTTCTTTTAAATGAAAAACTTTTGTGAGCTGGTTCTTGGAGACCAGCCCTGTGCCTGTGTCATGTTCAGGAGAACAGTCTGGCCTCAGACAGCTGAATACCTCTACAAATGCAAAGCAACTCTTTGTTATGGGAAAGGTCAAATGCCAATTGCTCAAGTGTGAGGGCGCTTCATGAAACACTAATAGCGGGTGCTAATTAAACTTTGTTGTTAAAATTCTCTGGTGACTCAGTTGTAATGTTTTTAGTGTATTACATTGTTTTCTTCTATGAAATTTTTTTTTTTTTCTTGACTAGCAGCATAGTGTGGGGTAGCTGGGCTAGCAGCAGGTCTGGCCTGGCAGCAGCAGGAAGGTTAGCATGCTTGGGCTGCTGGAACAATCCTCCTGCTCTGAAGCATGAAACCAATCTGTTCCCGTCAGTTACAATTTTATGGAAACTAATTCTTTCATGATGGAATCAGGTGAAAAATATGTGGTTCTGTTTAACAAACAGTGTGTGCGGTTCCTTAAGGTCATGGGGAGCATTCCCAGTGACATGGGCATGCATTCAGGTGTGTTTGTGTATGATTATGCACGTGTATATTGAGCGTGCATCTTTATTATTGAAAATGGCAAGCTGGATTTTTTTTTTTTAATGTATACACTTGTTTTTTAACTGTGTAATACATTTGATTAAATGGCATTAGATATTAAATAGTTGTTTATAATAGTAGAATTAATATTCAGTTCAGTTATTTCTAAGTTTCAGAAACTCATCTTTTAAAACTCAATGAACATTCAATATGAACATTTAGCGTAACAATAACTCCAATAATGAGCATTTTTAAGCAGTACTGTTTTCTGTAGGAAATATGTATTGTACTAGTGACTACCTGGGTAAAATAATGACCTTTCATTTTTAAGCACCCTGCAGAGCTGCAGAAAATGAACTGCTATCTGCAGTCTGCCTAACAGACTGCTTACCACATCACCGCATGCAATTAAACATAAGTGATTTTTCTGCTCAAGACAGGCTCAGGAGTGATTTAGCAATGAAACTTAATTACTTCTAGCCCTTAGAGAACACGGCTCGACAAGGTTGAGGTTGTTGGCAGGGCAATGTAGGAAAGCAATTGCTCAAACTCCCATCACTGTTTCTGAGTTTCTGGTAGCTGTACTTAGCCGTGTTAACCTCTAATTAAGCAAATATTACCACAGAATTGCGTATTATTTGTTTTTGTTTCTTTGCTACAGGCTAAAGGCAAAGACAAAGGTAATGAAAATGCAGCTTCTTAAAAACAACTGTTGTGAGCAAATGAAAACTCTTCTGTGCTAATAAAAAATAGTTCTCAGATGCCTATACACGTAAGGTCACCATCCCAGACACAGGAATCTCAGGCCAAAAACTAAGGCTAAGAGCATTTGTGCTTCTCCAAGGTTTAATATCTCATAGCTGAACAGTTTCTTGAATTTGCACTAAGGTGACCAGAAAAATGATGAAGGAACTGAATATGAAATAAATCATATTAACAAATGACTTTATACTTAAATTCGCTTCATCTGAGTTATTAGGAATGTGTTATTTAAAGGAAACAGGAACTTAAATTCTGTGACTCCAAGGAATACATCTGGAATAACAATTTGGAGGGCCATATGGCATCAATTGGCTTATATTTTCCTATATGGAGGTTCTGATTGCAGCAAAGAGAAGGACTGTTTGTTAATTATGTAGAATTTAAAATACAAACACTGTGTTGCTGTTTATTTACATACCCTGTTGAAGTTCTGTGAGTTCTTAAAAAAAATGTGGGAGCAAAGCAGAGAGATTTGAATTTTCTGTTTGCCATCCATGACAGTAATTTGATTTGCTTCTGTGTTTTATTCTCCCCTACAAGATTTTAACTTCTTCACTGTTATCTCTTCATGTAGATAAATTTCATGTACAACTTTATGAGAATTTTCATTTACAAATAGCATTCATATTATAGTTCTAATTCTTTCAGTATAGTCACCTCCTCAGTAGTGCTCAAAGTCTTATTCCTGCTAACAGCATTGGGCATTTTTTTATCAATTGAAGTATTAATGGTAACATATTTAAGGACATGCCTAAATATTTGCAAGAGCGTGCAGCATAAGACACTAAATCTCAAAGGCACATTAGCACATGCTATAGTGCTTTACTCAGTAGGTAGTTAATTTAAGTGTGAGTATATGTCCCCTTGATTTCAACAGTATTTAATGAAACGAGTGACTTAAACTTTTTACTGGGCAGGAAATAATAATTTAGGTCTGCACTTCTTTGAGTTTTTTTTTATTTTATTTTAAAGACTTGGAATTTTAAAGAACAATTTTAGGCTTATATTTGCCATCTCTAGTAATGAAGCTGATGTATCTGGGTATTTCTCATAATGAAGGAGCAGTTTTTTGGGGAGGTAGTAAACAGCTATTTAAAAAAAATAATGCTGAAGTTTCTCCTTAAATTCATAAATACAACTTCCAATGGTCAATTTTGTAGATTGGCTTGTAGTACCATTAGTTAGTTCCTTTCTAAACCTGTTTCCCATTGCATATGCTCTTACTTTGAAATGTTGAGACTGAAGTTCACTAAACCAAATGAAGCTGGTGCCCCTTGATAATAAGTCTTCTTTGCTACGCAGTCTTGATTCACCTCCTCTCATCAATGAGGCTGCAATCTTTGGCAAAAAAAACATTGTGTCACAAAGTAATTCAAGACATGTGGATTTAGGGCATTGAATTACAGTTGCACCAGCTACACGTGTCAGGAACCACATGAACGTAATAAGGGATAATTCCCGTTCCAGTTAACTACCTAAATAAACTTGAGAAATGGATAGAAAAAATATCGTATTAACATCTCCATATGTGACTTGGCTAGTAATTTAGTCATATGAGTGAAAGTGAAAAGTAGACTTCTGATCTTTTCATCAGTGTCATGTTCAGCAGTGAAGACAACATGTCACTGATTGTTTCGCATAAGAATCACAGAATCACAGAATGGCCAGGGTTGGAAGGGACCTCAAGGATCATGAATCTCCAACCCCCTCTGCCACATGCAGGGCCACCAACCTTCCCATTTAATGCTAGACCAGGCTGCCCAGGACCCCATCCAGCCTGGCCTTGAACACCTCCAGGGATGGGGCATCCACAACCTCTCTGGGCAGCTGTTCCAGTACCTCACCACTATCTCTGTAAAGAGCTTCCCCCTGACATCCAACCTAAATCTCCCCTCCCTCAACTTAAAAACATTTCTCCTTGTCCTGCAGTTATCAACCGCTTCAAAGAGTTGATTCCCCTCCTGTTTGTAGGCTCCCTTTAGGTACTGAAAGGCTGCAATGAGGTCACCCTGCAGCCTTCTTTTCTCCAGGCTGAACAAACCCAGCTCCCTCAGCCTGTCTTCATAGGGGAGGTGCTCCAGTCCCCTGGTCATCTTCGTGGCCCTCCTCTGGAGCCTCTCCAGCAGCTCTCTGTCTTTTTTGTACTGGGGGCTCTACACTTGGATGCAGTATTCCTCAGATGGTGCCTCACAAGAGCAGAGTAGAGGGACATTCACCTTCCTATCTCTGCTGGCCACCCCTCTTCTGATGGAGCCCAGGATACCATTTGCCTTCCGAGCCACAAGGGCACACTGCTGGCTCATGTTAAGTTTTTCATCAATCAAAACCCCCAGGTCCTTCTCCACAGGGCTGCTCTCAAGGACTGCTCCTCCCAGTCTGTAAGGATGCCTGGGATTCCTCCAGCCCAAGTGCAAAACTCTGCACTTTGCTGTACTGAACCTCATCAGGTTCACCCAGGCCCACCTTTCTAGCCTGTTGATGTCCCTCTGAATGGCATCCCTTCCTTCCACCATGTCGACTGCACAACACCCATGTCAACTCTCAGCTTGGTGTCATCAACAAACTTGCTGAGGGTGCACTCAATTCCGTCATCGATGTCATTGATAAAGATGTTGAAGAGCACCAGTCCCAAGAAAGACCCCAGGGGGATGCCGCTCATTACTGGCCTCCACCTGGACATAGAGCCATTGATGACCACCCTCTGTCTGCAGCCTTTCAAGCAGTTTCTTATCCATCAAGTGGTCCACCCATCAAATCCACATCCATCCAATTTGGAGATAAGAATGTGGTGGGGGACCATGTCAAAGGCCTTGCTCAAGTCCAGGTAAATGACATTGGTTGCCTTTCCCTTGTCCACCGATGCTGTCACTCCATCATAGAAGGCCACCAGATTGGTCAAGCATGACCTTCTTCTGGTGAAGCCATGCTGGCTGTCATGGATCACACGCCCATTCCTCATGTGATCAAGCATGTCATCCAGGATGATCTGTTCCATGGTCTTCCCAGGCAGAGAGGTGAGACTCACCGGCCTGTAGTTATGCAATAGCTTTATTTAATTCCTATCATGAGCACATTAATAGATCTTGATGACTCAAGTGGTCTCATGCAGTTTGGGGTTGCATTGGATGATGGTCCCAGTGGTTTGGCTGTTTTCTTCAGCCATCCAGTGATAAGAAGTTAATGCTTGGACTGCCCTGTAAATATGATTTTCCAAATTTTGTGACAAATGACATCGTTTGGGTGTTAGAGGAATCACTGCACTCTGCCTACTTTTTGAATTTCTTTGAAGCTTGGAAGCTAAGCTTTAGTCTGTAGAAGACTCTGTACTGTCCGTATTATTGGGAAACTGCTAATAGCATTGATCTCTCCTTGCATGCATCACTGAAATGTATTTAGTATATGTAGAGATGAATTGTTGTGTTTAAAAACTGCCCCTCTATTTTTATAATTTTGGAAGACTGGTGCATTGACCCCTATGTATTTGTTGGATTTTATTTCTCTGTAGGAAGAGCTCAGCAGTCATTTTTAAGTTACTCCTCTGAATTTTCTTTCCTTTATCTGAGCTGTGTCGTACAGTGTGCAGAACAGAACTGTCCAGAGGCAGATGTGGAAATCCTTCTTTCTCAATAACCATATTTTGTACACAATGTACTCCTCTCCCGTGGATTTCATTACAACTGATTGGACTTTGTGTAAATTTGCGAGAAAAATTTAGATAAATTGTTCCTTGTGTCATCTGCATGCCCTTGAACTCAGTTTTATTTCATAAGGATTATTTCAGAAGGGTTGAGTGCAAGAGAAACACTCATGGGTACAATTTTCCAGAAGGTTTGGAACATCATAAGAAAAATGTTCTGAATTCCAGAAGTTTGGAAGCATGCACATGTTGACTAACATATTTCTGAAGAAAAACTCTTTTTCTGTTGCTGAAACTCAGAGTATTTCGACTGCTACTTTTTGCACAATGAAATATGAGCTTGGAATCACTTTTTTAGAATTAAAGAAAGTGTCCTTCATTGTTTATCTGAATGATAATGATGATGTGTAAAAGGAAGGTTGATTGATATTGGTTTCCACATTGTTGATATCCATTCAAAGTCTTGAAACTCATTCTCTTTTTCTTCATCTAAAATAGAGAAGAGCCATTCGAAGCAGCAGCTGATAAATAGTGTGCCCTGATACAGAGTATCAGGTTATGAAGTAATAGTTTGAATGTGAGATACTAAATACGTATTTTGCAAATATGACTTTCCAACAGTTATCTGTACTCGTAAGACTTTCATAAATGAGCATTTTTTTCATTTTGGTACACTAATAGTTCAACAATATAAGTTATTTCAGTTTAGGTATACAGGCATGTGCTAAAACAGAATTTAACACTGAGGTTCACAAAATAGTTTGATTATTTTATTATTTATTATTTATTTATTGTGGGAAATATTGTTATAAATAATGGAACTGTTAACACAAAAGACAAAGTTACCACTGTGGTAAATTGTTTTTGTTAGCTTGGTGGGACTGTATTAATTTCATTAAGTTTTCAGACTAACTGCAGGATACTGTTATGCCACTCATTAGTGCTTTGCTAGCAGTGTATTAATTGTTTATATGGCTACTGATCTGCTAATGTAGCAACAGAGGTCATTTACCCTAAGATACTATAAAGAGAAAATTATTTTTATTGCCTCTAATAAGTAATAAATGTTTAGGTTTTGCCCACATATATAAAATAGCAGTGTGAGATTTCACTGCAGCTGACCTTGAATTGCTATTTCACAGCAGACATAGTGACAGCAGTGACAGATGACTGGCTGAGAGACGGGTCCTCCCTCAGACGCTCACCAAGGCATTTTTGTGCAAACAAAATGATGATTTGAGATTATGTTACAGATGCTGGTGAAACACTCCCGGAATGAAAAGCTACAGCTGTTGGATGCTTAAATGCTGTGCTTTTTTGTCAGAAGCGGAAAGAACGCTTTGTGCATTCGAAAGCTATGGGGAATTTTAGAAAAGCTGAGTAAAATGGTTCAGAATCGATCCAGTGCCATGTGGGTCCTTCTCATGGTGCCACATATGTCTGTATGCTTCCATACTGTCTGTCTGTCCAGCAGATGCTGACATCTCCCCTATGCTGTCCTTGCCAAACTGATCAGAGCTGCATCCCAACATAATCCCTGCTTTTGCATATTTGTAACAAGTCTTAATGCCTTCTTACCCAGTGTGCTTATTCTGCTCACACTATTTCACCATCACTTTGGAGATGACATGCTACTGCCCTTCTTTTCATGGTGACCCACAGAAGAGGCACAGCATAAGATATTTCTAAGTTTTGTCCTGCTGTGTTTTTTATGTTTCAAGTGTCTATGCAAAAGCCTGTGGTTGTACCCTTCTGTGTGATGAGCTGCTGTCTCTCTGTTAGGTGGTTGCATGGACCTGCAACCTTGAAGTCCCCATCCTTCCCTTGCAGATACTGTCTCAAGGACTTGCGTATCCTTGCGTCTCGTCCCTACCTTCTTCCAAGACAAAGTTTCTACATGATTTCATTGCTGGCTGTTGTTAGAATCATAGAATTACTAAAGGTAAAAAAGACCACTAAGATCAGCTACTCCAACCATCAGTCCACCCCCACCATGCCCACTGACCACTTCCCTCAGTGCCACATCTCCACAGCTCATGAACACCTCCACGGATGGTGACTCCACCACCTGGCCAGCCTGCACCAATGCGTCACCACACTTTCTAAGAAGAATTTTTTCCCAGTATTCAACCTGAATGTCCCCTGGCACAACTTAAGGCTAGGTTAGAATGTCTCCCATGCTCTAGTGCTCAGTGTTTCCCTAAGCAAGGTTTTTAGGAGGCCTAAAATTAGACAAAGCTGCTCTTATTGCTGGAATACCCAGTTCCATCAGTTTCTAAGTATAGACGAGAGCTCAGATTTTTCTATATTAAATCACTCCAGGAATGTTAATAAATTTTATTTGAGATAACTTTAAAAAATTAATATGATTTTTTCTTTTCCTGGCGTTCTTATCTGGCATTATACTAAACATTTGAAAACTATGTGTATGAAACATCTGTAGATACACTAATGAACTAGAGTTGCATGAATTTCTCTTTGACCTATTCCTCCATTGCAGGCTTACAGATTATAGTATCAAAATACTGCAGTAAATCACCTCCTAATTAAATTCTTTGTTGATATCTCAGAGGGTTGAAATTCCTTTGGGTTTTCCCACCACCACCTTTGAAGATAAGACTGATTTGTAATGTCTTCCACTACTCTGAAGCAGTTCCTGCTCAGGTGAGCTAAGAAGCTGATAAAAATGGTGCCATCTTCAAGGCACGGGAAAGAGCTAAGAATTTCATTTTATATATCTGTTCATCTCTTTCTTTTTTGTGGTTTTTGGGTTTTTGCTGGTGGAGGTGGGGTGGTGGATTCTTTATTTATTAACAGAATAGAGAAGGTTACAGCCTCTCATAATATCCAAGAGTTTGCATCCTGTTGTTTAAGGCTGTCACTTTAGTGATTGCCAGCTTTCCAATGCAAACATTTTTTAACTGAAAGAAAAAAGTCTGTGCTAGATTCAGTGTTTATTACAGCAAGGCCTGAGAAATCTCTTAGTTTTTGTCTCAAAACTGTCCCAATTGAAAAAAGGATTTCAAAACAAACCGGAAGGTAACAAATTCTGAAGGATTTCCAAGGAAGCATTTTACTATTTTAGTTTAATTTAATTAATTTTTTTTTATTATTAATTATTTTAACAAAAATATTACTTCATCCTGGCAATTTTGTATCTTTGGTTTATTTATGTGATAAGGCAGAGGGCACTCGGGATTGGTTCATAGAGGAATTAAATCTGTAAGCATGAAGCCCTCATTCTGATTTATCACTCTATATCTGTGTTGTGAGTTTGATTCGTTGTTTAAGAAACAAACTGGTGACAATGGTCAGTGTTTTTCCTAGCAGACACCATTCTCTGTTGGTTATGGGCTACAGTGTTGATCAACACTGGAAGAAGCATTTCATGGCCCTGGTGGTGCAGTAGCTGTTCAAATAGCACGAAGCACTGATGGAATCATATAATAGAATCATACAAAGGCCTGGGTTGAAAAGGACATCAAAGAACATTTATTTTCAACTTCCCTGCCACAGGCAGGATCACCAACCACCAGACCAGGCTGCCCAGAGCCACATCCAGCTCTGGAAGCTCTGGAAGCAATCTGAGAATTGCTTTGATGTGCTGATATTTGTGCATGGACAGTAAGTTAAAGACCCTGTACAAGCTTTCAGCTTCTGATCTATGCAATGTCAGCTAAACCTCTTTAACACAAAGGAAGCAGCAGAAAGTCCCTAACACCATTTTTTCACAAAAGCAAGGCAGCTTGTAATTAGGGTTGAAAAGGCCCTTTAATGGTGTACTAATTTATTCCTCTTCCTTGTCCTGACAGGTTTAATTACTCCTAAGTATCAGTGAGCAGACTGATGATTAGCCCAGAGTCAACCAGCTCCACTGATAATGGAACTGGTAAAACTGTTCCTGCCATTTTGTTTCATTTTTGTCAGTCCTACTAGTGAATTATTCTTCCCTAGGTAACCTGTGTTTTACTTCATTGTAAATAAGGCATTCAGATGTTTTCTTTGGATCTAATAGGTCCTTTTCTTGATTCCTCTGTGATCATACTGGCTGCAATTTAGAGTGTTTCAGGCAGCTTTAGTAGGTGCAGTGTTTTTCCTTAAAGTTGTACTCTGACTTTCTTTCCAATGTTTTTTTTTCTTTGTTTGTTTTTTGTTTTTTAATTAATTAAACTGAAATTGCCTCCCTTTCATATTTTTCTTCTCTAGATTTCTTGTGTTTATTCTTAAAGTAGCTCACCACACTGAACTTTTCCATATAGTCTCCACCAGTATTTGCTTATTTCTTTTACCTTGAGGAAACACAGTTCTCACGTCACTCAGACTAAGGAGCAGCTGATTTGTACAAAGACCAAACCCCACCAAAGCCACCCTCCCTTACAGTCCCCAGCAGGACCAGCTCCTTTTCTCTCTCCCTGCCAACCTTCTGCCACTGCCTCCCCCAGTGCCATTCACTTTACAAAGGCTGTTCTAGTTTCAGCCCACTTCCATGCAATTCATCCCACCTGATGAATAGTTGCTGTCTGGGCACCCGTCTGCTTGTTATTATTTTATTTTATTTTATTTTATTTTATTTTATTTTATTTTATTTTATTTTATTTTATTTTGTTTTATTTTATTTAAGAAATATGGAAATAAGATGATCATCAATTTCACTTTCAATTTCATAATATAATTCCACAGTTGTTTTTGTTGTGTGTCAAGCAATGGGGAATAAACATGGGGAAGAAAGTTACATATATTGGCAGAAAAAAAATAAAATAATTATACTGTTAATCACTATAAGTTGATAAATTGTGCTGAGTCTTTATGAACTTTTCTCATGTGGGGACAGACCTTGTCCAAACAGCTTAATTACAGGGAACGAACATGGGATGAATGAGCACAGCAGACATGACTCGCTGTGCAGAGGTGTGTTCTAAACTCACTGTGTTGTGCCCTGCTGGCTGCCTCTGCTTCAGAGCTTTGTCATTACTAAAGTAAAAGGGGAAAATTACAATGGTTGGGCTGAAGGTATCAGAGCAAGCTCAAAGAAGTGGAGTTCTGATGTTAGAAGATACACTGATGTATGAATACTGATAGGATGCTCTGAAAGCAATGCTTCCTATTTTATAATGTTGGCCCACATCAGGAGCAGATGGTGGTAGTATGGCATTTTGAACATCTCCAGGGACAGTGACTCAACCACCACCCTGGGTAGTCTGTGCCAATGCCTCACCACTCTTTCTGAGAAGAAATTGTCCCTAATATCCAACCTGAATCTCCTTGGGTGTAACTCAAGGCCGCTCTTATCCTATCACTGTTACCTGGGAGAACAGGCTGACCCCCTCCTCATCACAGCCTTCTTTCAGTGAGCTGTAGAGAGCAGTAAGGTATCCCCTGAGCATCTTCTTCTCCAGACTAAACAATCCCAGTTCCTTCAGTTGCTCCCCATAACGCTTGTGCTCCAGACCCCTCACAGCTCCTCTGCCCTTCACAGGGCACTCAATGTCTTGTAGTGAGGGGAACACAGTACTCAAGGTGCAATATATGAATACAAACCTTTAAGTATTATTTGCAAGATATTTATTAAGATGAGACTTTGTGAGCACAATGGTTCATTCTTATTCACCCAAACCATCATATTTATTTCCAATTTTTCAGCCAAATATCTGTAACATGACTAATCTATTAAAGTGTTGCCCAGAGTAATTCTACAGGGTAGAGTATTTCTACAGGGTTTTCTCTGTAATTTGATAGCTGAAAATATCTGCCTGTGCTTGACTCTGGTGTATACTCGCTTGACTTTGTGTAATCTGATCTGTTGTCTGAGTTTTGGTGAGAGTGGGCCATGTGCTGCCTGCTGCCGGGCTCTGTTCTGCTTTTGTCCCAGTTGTTTTCACTTTGGTAATGATTCCCTGTGGTCCGTGAACATTCAGGTCCATGTGAGGTCAACCATACCTCGCAAATAGTGACGGTGGTGCAAATAATGACAAATAGGAGGGGGTCACACGGTGTTTCCTGTTTCCTGCATTTAATCCAGAGGCCGCTGATTTGTGAGCAATTGCATTGCTGTACAGAGTTGGGTGCATCCTTAGGTATTTCTGAACATTCTCCTGCTCCTGACCTCCTTTTGTTTCCCATCTTTTAAATACTCCCTGGAGCAGGAGCCTACCTGGGGATGTTTTCCCTCAGATGTTGCCTTTTTCGTGTTTTACAAGTGTTTTAGTTTGGTTTTCTTAATGGTTAACAAAGCTGTTTCTGTTTAGCCACTACCTGAACTGGGATGGCGTGAAAAGGAAATTGGTTCTACTGAGGGATAATTTTGGTCATTAACAACTGCTGAGAGCCCATGCTGGAAAGAGGTTTCAAAAAGAAGAGTTGACCGGATAGGAAAATAGCATTTAGAAATTAGGAAACTGTGAGATTATCTGTAATATAGAATTATAGGATCATAGAATGTCATAGATTGGTATGGATCTCAAAGCACATCCAGTTCCAGCCTCCCACTGTGGGTTGGCTGCTACCCACCAGCTCAGACAGCCCAGGGCCATCCAGCTGGCCTTGAGCACCTCCAGAGATGGGACATCCATGTATCTTACCTTATAGAGAAGTGTAGAGGATTTTATCTCCACCAAGTGATGCAATGAAGCATAAGGTTGCAGTAACATTATTTGTAATTATACTTGCATCAGTGATGGAAGGCTATCGGGATATACTGAAAAAGAAACTGGAAACAACACAAATCACAATACTCTCTCCTCTGGCTTTTTATAAAGTCAGTTACAAACTATAAGATCATAGGATTTTGCTCACGTTGTGCTGTCTGCTGTTGGCTGATGGAAAATAAAGAGCTTTTGGATTTCCTGTGATAGCCCTTTGCAAACTGTGGTGCTGGGCAGCAGTGGGCTCATTGCGGTAGCTGGAATGGAAACAAAATAAAAATGAAATCCCTTTGTTACTTTCTTAGATTTCAAAGAAATGACTAAAATCCCCCAAACCTCTGGAAATTATGAGAAAGCAGATTACTCAAAGATTTCAGGAGTTTTTGCAAAGCCAATCCTTTAAATATAGAATAACAAAATTTGATATTTTTTATTAATATATATTACAAATAAACAAGGTTTTGTGTGTTTTGTTGTTGTTGTTCATTGATTTATTCTTCGTGTGCCTTATTGTGAAGAAAGACAGCTACACCTTCTGCATGTGACCGATGCCCTGATTTCATGAACGCTGCCATTTTACAGAGTGGGATGTGCACTTTGTCTCTTGCACAGAAAAGCTTTTTGAGACTGTGGAGGAAGCAGACCAGAAATAGAATTACACAAAAACTGCTGACTTTTAAAAAAGAACTCCTGGTGATAAAGCAGTTTAATTATGTTGCTGCCATTTTGAGGAAAGAATGTCTACCTTTTGTTTATTTGTCTGGACTTGAATTTGTTAACCCATTGTTATGACTGCTCAGTGGGCTGGGATGTTTTCTTTAGCTCTTGTTTTCATCTCATCTTGTTCATCACATCTTGTTTTCATTTCATTAATGATAAAATGCTAAACCTGGGCTTTACAAGAAATCATTCTTTTACTGTAGAAGAGCACAGGAAAGACAGTTTTCTTAGAAACTTACAGTTGGGAAGACTGGAGCTTAGTAGAATGCGGTTAGAACTTCTCATAGCTTGTTTGTGCTGTTGGGTATAACATCAAAACTGCACGTTTTTGTCTGAGCAGGGTACTGTCCCTATGGAATGCCTCACTGCTTTCTGTGCAGACACCTCGCTTCAGGAAATTCAGAAATGCACAGTGGAGATTTGGAAAACTGGAATCATTTTAATCTAGCAAATGTTTTACGATCAGCTCTGCGTGTATTTCACCTTTCGCTGTGCTTCTTTCAAGGTTCTTATCCTGTAATTAAAAAAGCTGTTACATGCTGTTAGATCAGAAATCAGCTGAGCTTTTTGGTCTTGTGTTTGGAGATGCGTGTGTTAAATCAAAGCATTTGGCAACATTCAGTGTATTGAGTGAATTCAGGATGTACTTTTCTTCAGTTTTTCTTATTCCCCTAAGAGGTCTTTTTAGACTAATTGTGCTTATCTGGAGGTTGTTCATCCTTTGCTATCAACTAAGCACATCAGATTTATGAAATGCTCAGACTTGTGATGCACCTTACCTTGAGAGATCAGGACTCTGGAGATATTTGGGACTAATTTAGCAACGAATGGCTTATGTTAAAAGAGACGAATTCCCCTTTGTACAGTATTTTATATTATTTTGCAATATATTCTTTTAGTTGGAAACCATTTTCCCTTGACCTGTCACAACAGACCACTTCTTTCTTTTGGTCCCCCTTTAGATACTGAAAGGCCACTCTCAGGTCTTCTCAGACCCTTCTCTTCTCCAGGCTGAACAGCCCCAGCTCTCTCAGCCTGACCTCATGAGGGAGACTTAATAAAATTCAGATCTATAGACAGAAATAATAATTAGAAAGAGGATTAGCTTTTAGAAGAGTTTGGGAAATGGCTGTGGTGTAATGCTAGTGAAACTTGAAATTTCTGGATACGTTCCTGAAATGTGGTCAGAGGTTTGCAACAACTGCACACTAACCTTGGAGACACTGCGGCAATGTCAAGAGCTCATTAAATTTAGCTGCTTGATTGATTGTATGGGCAGTTACGAATGCAGCTAATCTGCCCATAATCACTTTTTCATGTTCCCAGTAGATAATTTTCAGGGGACAACACCATGTTCTTTCAAGTGTGTGCTGTCAACAGTTATATCAATAGAGTACTGAGCTATTTTAGGAAATCAGCTTGTAATTAATTTCCATAATAATCGTTCATTTTCCTACATTAGAATAGTGTATGTAAATTAATTGCTTGTTTTTTTTCTATCCAGTTTATAGCTTTGAGCTTTTAAGTTGACATGAATCTCATTGCATCCTTTCAGTACCTAAAGGAAGCTTATAAACAGGAGGGGAGTCAACTCTCTGAAAGGGTAAATAATGGCAGGACAAGGAGAAATGGTTTTAAGTTGAGAGAGGGAAGATTTAGGTTGGATATCAAGGAGAAGTTCTCTGCAGAGAGAGTGGTGAGGTGATGGAACAGCTGCCCAGAGAGGTTGTGGATGCCCCATTCCTGTGGATGGGGCTCTGGGCAGCCTGGCCTAGTATTGAATGGGGAGATTGGAGATTGGTGATCTTTGAGGTCCCTTGCAACCCTGACCATTCTGTGGTTCTGTGCTATGGAGTATTGGCCCAAGGCTCAAATATCTGTTAAGTTCTGTACCAGCCTTTAAACATTTAAGAGAGTTTTTCAAACTAATCTCCCAAAGCCATAAGCCTATAATGATATTAACCCTGTTTCACTTGCTTTTACTGATTTAGTAGTATTATTTCTGTGCTAACAGTAGCAGAGGAAAGGAAGATTGTGCTGTCTTCTCTGTAGCATTCTCTATGAGTGCCAAGGTTTCTTCCCGAACCTATAACATTAAGAAGTGGGTGTTGGATCCTCTACATTTTGAATGATACTTAGTAAAACACGCAAAGCAACTTTAAAACTTCTGGGAGAGAGGGGAGTGTAGTGCAATGTAAACAGTTTATCTAACAAGGTTGTACTGGAGTTGTGTAATGTGAGAGAATTGCATGTTCCCTAGTGTGAGCTTTTGCTGTGTGATCCCTTTTAAAAAGACATTGTTAAGTATTTCAGTAAGACACCATTGTTTTCACCAGTTTCTGTATCAGATTGAGCTTCTCTTTATCAGTTCTAAGAATCTTAAAGCTTAATAAAACCTTATGGAAAGGCACTGCAAATCCATCTTGAATGGCTTAGAATAGTGCATCTCAGCTTGTGATCAGCATCTCCTCTTCCTTCTTACTCTCCGAGATTAAAGGACCAAATGTTAAAGTTAAAAGGACCATATAAGGAGCTCTTTGAAGGACCCATGAAGTCCTTCCTTCCCTGAAGAGCTCAGGTGCCCATGGCAGCTTAGGAAACTTCACTGAAAAGTAATCCCATTGCAGCACGCACTGTTTCATTCATCATATTGAGTACCCTCTGCTTCCACCCCTTTCCGAACAATTCTGGTTGTGTGTCTTTCCTGGTGTGGTTATAATAAAATGCTAGCTGTTAAGAGCCCTTGTTACTCTGAGGAGTTAGTTGTGTCTTATGATGACAGCTCGTGTCAGCTGTGCATTACAGAGGTGGCTATCTCAGGAAATGTGAGAGGCATCTCCTTAACTCCCTGTGCTATTTTCCCCTCCTCATGTTCTCGAGAGGCTGTTACGTGCGAGGAAGCATGTGTGGTTTATGATGCTACTGAAAACTCTGCTAAAGCAATAGGTATTTGCAGAAATACTGATGTAATATAGTGCCATGGAGGGTCAGGAAATCATTGCAGTTGGAAAAGACTATGAAGATGCCAAGATGCCACCATGCCTGCTAACCCATGCCCCTCGAAGTTGCAAGTATGCAAGGGCTTATGCTTAAAAATAAATGATAATAAATAAATTTAAATAGTTTAATTTCAATTAGTAAACACCAAAATACCACCATATGTGTTATGCAAGTGTACGTACGTTAAAAATCCACACATTTGTAGTAGGAATCTGCAAGTGCTGTGTGGCTTTCAGAGAGGAAGCTCACGGTTTCTTTGAGCTCATATTTTCTCATCTCCCTCCTGTTCCTGCCACTCTGTGCTGCAGCAAAACAGGGCAGGCGCAGGCTTGGGGACATGCACCAGGAAATTGTTGAGACTGAAGAATAACTGCTTGTGCTGAGTTATTTTTCAGGCAGATCAGTTCCCTGGGTATGTTCATCACACAGCTGCACATAGAGCTGACGAGACTCAGGTGTGGGGGCACTGGGCTTAAGCAGATCCACCTTGAAGGGTGGTCAGTTGTGAGAGGTGAAAGAGTTATAACACTGGGGATAGGGAAAGACCTCTGAGGGTGATCAAGTCTGTCTGTTGGCCACAAAGCAAGAAATCGGAATGTAAGCTGTTCTTGAAAGGGTTATCTGACTTGGTGATGTCTGATAATAGAGGTTCTTGAACTCATGGTGTGGTGGATTTTTTAACAGTGAAGTAGAAAACAGAAGTTATAATTAGAAATTGTTCACTTAAGGCATTAGGAAGGAGCCTAAATTTAATTAAAAAGAGGTCAGATTATCTTAGATGATTATTTTTCCAGGCAAAAATGGTCCAGTTTTCTGATTTGGGCATATATTTTGCTTGTCACTGGCTTTCAGAATGCTTTTGGAACTTGGGAACATAATACAAATAGTAATAATAATGAAAGCAGTAATCAAACCTAAATCTTTGTTTGTTTGTTTTCTTCTCTAGTTCAAATGGTATATATTAGTAATGTAAGAATAAAAAATACTTTTCCACCATGTATGTAAATAACTGCTTGCATGCTCTGAGAGGGTCAATATTTGAGCTGGCTTGCTCAGATGCTGCTGTGCATTCTCAGGTGTTGATTGGCTGTAGTGTGCTGACTGCTGCTGACATGCTTTCCTCTGTGGTGCAAATGCATGTGATGTTTAGTGCTTGTTGCATACTTTTCTTCTGTGCGTGCTCCTAGAGCGTATGTGAATCCCAAGAAGTGTAGTGAACAGAGCAATTTTGCAGGAGTTGCTTGTAACTAAGAGGTGAGTGCAGTCTGTCTTTGCATGCATGTGTTGTTGTATGACGTGTATGTGTGCACCCGATGATACCTTTTTCTGGTTATCGTTAGATACTATTTTTATGGATGATTGAAATTTCGTACTGAAAATGGAGATTAAACAGCTCTGGTATAAATGATTGTGGCTGACATTGTGGGGTTATTTCTGAGTTACGGAAGGACATTCCTGAGGAGCATCCAAAAGTTTAAGTAAGGCCTCTTTCCCATGAGCGTGTGACATTTTGCACAGAAAAGCCCTGACTATGGGATTCTTTGACCCTCACATACTGTGTATATTTTACCTCTATACATGCAAACAGGCAGGGCATAAATGAAAGTTTAGCAAGTTGTAGCTTTTTATAATTTAACATATCTTTGTACGACAGTTGGCAAAAAGTATTTGCTAGGAACACCAGATTTCCAGTCTGCTTCTGTTTTTCTCCTCCAGTGATATTTTAGGGATAAGGAACTGTCAGTTCCACTTACGATGATAGCACATGCTTTCAGCATCGGTTTGAGTTAATCTCCATTTCCATATGCCTATTGTCTAGTTACCCACTTGCTGAAACCATGAGGGGTCCTTGCAAGTGACTTGTGGTAAATCTGAGCATGCCACAATTTCTTGCATTTCTTGTTAAAGAAGTCAGTCTAACTCAAAGTAATTCTGCTGCTGGGAGAAACCTACTCTTTATTTCAGTTATGAGAATGTTATTTCTACATCTTTCAATCCATTCCCTTCCTGTCTCAGTGCTTATCAGAATTTCATCTTATTCTGGGATTCTTTATAATTTTTACCAGCACAAAAACAAATGCAAGTTTGTAATAAATACAATTTTCACCAGTATTTCTGAATACAGCAGCTTTCAAGATGGCAATGGCACAGAATCTTGTGGTTGGAATATTATTCCAGTATGTGAGCTTTTCAGCACCAAAAATATTTGAACACCTGTCAATTTCCAAAGACAAATATCTATTGCGGGATTTTTGGTAATATCAAACTTTGTAATTCTTCAGTGATTAAATTATGAGCTCCAGAATAGAAAGAAGTAAACAAAAATCCTCATGGTAAAGGTGAAATCTTGCATGATATTCATAACATGAACTAAGGACTTATGATGTCAGAAGTCTAATAGGAGACATCTGCACAGACTATTAAGAATTTTTTTTTTTTTTTTTTTTTTTTAGTATTTAATACATTTGTAATACTCTTCTTGTAGGATAAGTGTCCAGATTTAAATTTCAACTTACATATGGATTTAATGCTTAGAGATGTTAGTGACTTTGTAGTTTTCATTTGCACTGTTGTATTTGAAGTATATTTCAAATTCTACATTTCCAATGCATCCTGATTTGAATAACTCACAGCCACTTGCTCCTCACTTTCATTCCCCAAAGTTGTGCAGAGAGGAAGCACAAATTGTGCTGGAGGCCATGGTGTGTCATGGGCTGTGGTTTTATTACAGCAGTGTGCTTCACTTTGGTTCAAAAAGCCAGCAGCCTCTTCCTGACCTTGTGCAGTCATCACTGAGTCACAGAATCAGAATGGTTTGGGTTGGAAGGGAACTTTAAGATCATGTAGGTCCAAACTACTGCTATAGGCAGGAACACCTCCCTCTAGACCAAGTTGCTCACAGCCCCATCCAGCCTGGCCTTGAATGCTGCCAGGGAGGAGGCATCCACAGCCTCACTGGGCAACCTGTTCCGGTGTCTCACCACCCTCAAAGTAGAGAGTTTCTTCCTAGTATTTAGTCTAACTCTATCCTCTTTTATTTTAGAAGTATTTCTCCTCGTCCTGTCGCTATATGCCTTTCTAAAAAGTCTATTCCCAGTTTTCCCATAGGCCCTTTCAGGTACTGGAAGGAACTTGGGGTGAAGTCTTTGGGATAGAAAACAAACGTGTCCATTTTCCTATGCATCTCTGTTCTAGTAGAAGGCATAGAGCAGTGATCATCCAGAAAAGGTGCCCCCAAACAGGAGTGATGCAGTTGGCATTGTCGGAAAGGAATCCATGAACCAAAGCATGTAACCATCATGAAGAACTCATTAGTTTGTAGTACTGTCACAGTGACACAGTCCTAGAACATAGAACTAGGTTTAAGGTGTAAACTTTAAATCTGTTTCAGTACAATTCAGCGGTGTAATATAAAACACTTGAATGTGTCATCAGAATATCTTGACATTGCTTCTTTCTGGACTCTGTGTTAAATACATTTATGTGTTTATATCTATGCATGTAAGCATCTGAAAATTGAAACGGGTAGAAATTTGGCAAGTTGTTTATATTTCAGAGGTGAATGAATGTTTACAACAACAAAAAAGCCCTACATAGCATATGAGAATTTCAGGGCCTCAAATTCAGTTCCATGGGCCCATTTCAGCTATTTCAGAAGAATTTGCTTGAATGTGGTGCGTTAAAAAGAAATTGGAAAAGTTTACTCTTTGTAGTTTATATATTTTAAAGCCATTCCTAGAAAAATATGGGATGAAGTTGGAGTGTGTGTAGAACAAATGCTGAAGTGTCTTTTTCTTATCATTTGAAGTGTACTGAGTGTGTGTGAGGGGAGGTTTGAGGTTGTATTCAGAAGCCCTGCATGCTATCTAGAGTGTTATTTGACTTGAAGTAATTTTGTCTGTTTTTTTTTTTTTTTTTCCTTAAGTCAAGGCTACATGTATAAAATACATATGTTAACTGTAACAATTTTCATCAATCCTACTGGAAAACTGCAGACCAGAGGGAGAAGATGACTTCCACATGAAGGCAGAAAGCTCTTCTTGCGTCACGGATGCTCGTTTTGGCCTCTCCACTTTGCAAATGCAACTTGCAATGAATCTTGCAGGAATATAATTCTCTTTAAGAAGCATAGCGTGTTTGAATTTGATTGAAAGCGGGCTAGGAGTTCTAATATTGTAGTTATGTAGGGATAGGAAATGAAACTCAAAAGCATAGAAATATTCTCTGTGAGTCTGTTAATTGCTAGAGTGAATGCTTATGAACATAGCCTCAGCCAGACTGGTAGCGTGGTCAGAAAGAAGAAAATAAATTTAGATTCTGGAATTAAGAAATGAGGGTCACTGCAGCTAATGGAAGAAAGCTGTGAGGATCAGATTTTGTGTGAAGCAAAGGTTCATCCTTCTGTTTTTGAGAGTATTATTTCCCAAAGAAGTTGAGCATTGGTGGAAGTAAGGTTAAGAACGTGGTTAGGTAACTTGACAATGATGGAAACAGCACTGGACAAATGCTGTAGTTGTCCAGAACTGTTTGAAGTACAGGAAATATAGAGCTGAGCTTGGCAATCCTTGTGGGTCCCTTCTAACGTGGAATGTTCAATGATACTGTAGTTGAAATCACATTGATAAGAAAACAATTGATGCTAAATGAAAAGAAAACTGAGGCAAGAACACTAAATAACTCATGTGAAAGATAATCAAACCAGGACAAAATTTATCATTAGTGTACAAGTTAGACTGGAAAACTGAATGAGAATTAGGTAAGCTCAGTGATTTGATGTAATTCTACATTTTATTATATTCACTTATATTGACTTTGTGGTTGTAAATACCCAGAGAAGTTATCTTATACCCAAAGAAAGTGTTGTATGCTGAGAAAGGTGAAATAGCTGCTAAAACCCTGTAGAAAAAGCAGGATACTGACATGCTAAAACAACCCAACACAAAACCAACCTTGATTATAGAAACATGAAAGCATTTCTACATTATTTTTGTTCAGTTCCTTTGAATGGAAACAGAATTGTGTAGACCACACAGTCTATAAAGGTTACTCACTCTTTGGATGTTTCTGGGAGTATTTGTGTCTGTGGAAAACAATAATGAAATCAAGCACTTGCAAGGTCTGGTTAATGTTTGGGATTGCAAATCAGCTTTTGAAATTGGTTTTGCACTTTTACTCCAGTATTTACTTGCTTGGATTCCACTTCTTTAGCACTGCTGTAAACTACTCATTACTGTCATAATAAGCAGAAAATTTATCTAGATTTTTTACATTTTATTATTCCAAGCGGTTGGGTGTTTTTCTGTCATTTGTATTAATTTATCGTTGATTTAGAAAAATACACCAGGGAAACAGATACCTCTTTATGCTGATCGTGACTGATAACTGAGGGCTTACATTTTAGTAGCCAAGACATGCCACTCAGCTGCCCACAGAGCTCCATGCTTGGTTGGTTTTCGATGGACCAATTGCTTTCAGAAGAGAAATTTCAGAATATACTGTTACATTTTTGGACTCTATTCTCTCACATGCATTCTTACATGGCAGTGGCTTTCTGGAAAGAGGATTATGAAAGGCTATTTCACTGCTCCGTTACAGCATGCCGCCACTTTGTTTGCAGTGGTTAAGATATTATTTAAAATGAGAGAGGCATGACAAGTGCTTTGTGAGAAAAGAAATGAAGTGTTGCTGGAGTGCCCAACTACATGTACATATAAGGAATTTATGAACTAGGAAGTCTTAGGGTTTAATTTTTGACCACGCTGTTCTGACTCCAGCAGGTGCTCCCCATCTTGGCTCAGTGATGATCCGCGTTTTGCAATTGTGACATTCAGTTGTGATCATTCGTCAGTGCTTTATCTTGTATCTACACGATCTCTTGTTTAATGACTGTTATTACTCTTCCCTCTGATTTTATCTGTTTAGAGATTGCTTAAGGCTTGCTGGCAGAAATGCTCATGCGGTGTTAGTGGAATAGGTGCAGCAGAATTGGCAAAATGCCCCATACAGATCTGACAAATTGTTTTATGTGTTTTCGTAAAGCCTGTCAGTTTTGAAGTGGTAGAAATGTTGTATTGCCTCAGAAATTATCTAATTTAGAGTAGAAAATTAATTATGTGGATGACAAAGATTATGATAAAAGATCTCACCAGTACTTGGAAAGCTCATGACGTTTTCTTCAAATGCAGTGGATTTCAAGTAGAAAATTCTCCCCAAGAGAATTGGGGAATCACCAAGGTTCAAAAAAACCTCCAATCTTACTAACAGGAGAAAAAGTTGACAATCATAGAATCACAAGGTTGGAAACGACCTGCAAGATCATTTAGTCTAACCATCTTCCCATCACCACTGCTACCACAAGCACTAAACCAGATCTCGCAGCTCCTCATCCAGACACCTCTTGAACATTGCCAGAGACGGCGACTCCACCACCTCCCTGGGCAGCCATTGCAGTGCCTGACCACTCTGAGAGAAAAGTTCTTCCTTATGTCTGACCTAAACCTTCTCTGGTACAACTTGCGGCCATTTCCCCGGGTCCTGTTTGTTGCCTGGGAGAAAAGGCCAAACCCCTCTTCAGCACAACCTCCCTTTAGGAAGTTGTAGAGTGCAGTGAGGTCTCCCCTGAGCCTCCTCCAGACTAAACAGCTCCCTCAGCCACTTCTCATAAGACTTGTGCTCCAGACCCCTCACCAGTTTCGTTGCCTTTCTCTGGACGTGTTCTCTGGATATCTTGCTCGTCTGCAATTTGGCAGACTTCAGGGTCAAGCCATTGCGTTGATGAACAGTCTTTGTTTATCCAGGCTGTTGTAGTGGTGCTGCAGCTCTTGAGTAATCCAAAAGCATTCAGATACAGATGTTCTTGATTCCATTGTGAGCTCTGTGTTCTGCACATCAAAGTGCTCCTTGTTACTGCCTTCTTAGAAACACTAACATTTTTCTCAGGAAAATCTGCCGTGCTAGCCCCAAAAGACAAGAAGCTCAAGATCCCCAAGGAGGCTGTGGACCATCCCTGGAAGCATTCAAGGCCAGGCTGGATGTGGCTCTGGGCAGCCTGGTCTGGTGGTTGGTGACTCTGCACGTAGCAGGGGTTTGAAACTAGATGATCATTGTGGTCCTTTTCAACTGAGGCCATTCTGTGATTCTTTGATCCAACGATTCTATGATTCAAGAGGTAAGAAAAGTAGGCATGGGACGCTGTAAAAGCCTGACAACTTCTATGATTTGCACTCAAGGAGGACAGCAAATGTACAGCTGTAGTGGAGAGACAGAGAACATATGAAAACTGGTGCAGTATTCGGGAAAATCACTTGCTAAATCCACTACTGATATAATCAAGTAGCAAGTGTCTGCTGCAGCCTTCCTCTACCATGTCAGGGTGGAAGTGCTGTTTATAGCAGTGAGCAGCAGAGATATGGCTGATATCATTAGCAGCTCTGGTTTTAGGGCCAAAGTCCTATGCATGAAAAGATGTCACTGTCACCCATAGTAACTGTTGTAAGCTAATGGTGACTCCTTCTGAGACATGATCACGAACTACAATAATTTCTTGCCTGAGGCATGAAACAGTAATAGAAAGCAGTGACTCCTGTTAGTAGCACTAGTCATCAGATCAGATCACAGGTGGCTGAGGATAATGAAACTTGGCAGCTATTTTCACATCAGCTCTTTTCATATGACTTGTAGTATCTTTGTCTAATTACACAGAGAGTTTCTGTGATTTCCTTCCCCTGTAATTACCATAAAATTAAAGAAAATTTTATGTTTTTTAACTAGGTATTTTATTATTGGGGGGAAAAAAAATACAACCCACAATATTAATTTTATGAAAACAGATAATTGATGAGAAGACTGCTGTTTACATGCATATTATGTGCAGGTGGAATAGAGATAGTCTGCACATCCTTTTTCCATGATCTTAGGTATGAGACCATTGGGATATAAGGCTGTTACATTAATCCATGTATTTTCCACTGTTTGAAAATATTTGTTTTTTTTTATAATCATTTTTTATTGAAAATGAACTTCATTAAGATACATTCTTACCGGTAAGAGTCATAGAAAGCATTTTATTGGAGCAGTAACATCTTGAAATAAAGGTTTGGAACTACAGCCAACAGCTGACAATTTTCTCAGTTTACACCAGATAATAGTTACAGTGCTGTTGTGCAGCTCTGTGGATTTATGTACAAATCTAGGTGGTTGACTTTTTTTCCTACCACTGCTCAACTAGGTACACAGAGGTTGAAAAAGTGCTTGTAAGTTCTATCAGCAGAGAAAGCAAGAGGCTTTTCTGTGGGTAGATAGCAGGGCGGCTTTATTCAGGATTAAAGCAGTAAGTGAAATGGCTTTTTCTTCTGGATCATGTATTTAAAGGGTAAAAGTCTGAGACCACATTTTCTTTGTAAATTTTGGAAGAGGTTGACTCAAGTAAGAATTACTGGAGAGACTTGGCTTTACTGACTTTCAAGTCAAATATCATCTGAGTTTTAAGTTTCCCGTGGCTTTCACCAATTAATTTGTCCTCACACAGACTGCAGCTGAGTGTTCGTTCTTTCTGCAGTGTGCAGCCTTCAAGAACTGCAAGCAGAAACCTTTTTTTGTCCATAACTTTAGTTCTCACATGGATTGCTAAGTGCTTCATCAAGAAGGTGATGGTTTTCACATCTCAGGAATAGCCTTGAAGTCAGGTGTTGATGTGCTAGTGGTCCAGACACCCTCAAAGCCTCTGTGAAATGGATTTAACACTATCCAGTGTTGACACTCTAAATACCATGGGCAGCTAGTATCCCTAATATGTCCCCTTTATTTAGATTACATATATCTTCAGTGCTTTTCCTTTTTAATTCCAACATTTGGGGTACTTTAAAACAAACTTAGGTTCTCCTGTTCTTCTGACTGTGTGCAATATAATCAGCAGCCTCCGATTAGAGACTTTTTTAGCCCGGAAAATCTGACTATAATCATCACTGTGTTATAAGGAAATGAGTGTCATCTACAGGGGGGTACTGAGAAGCAGCATATTGCAGCCCCAGAAATGCTCAGCTGAAGCTTCTAAGTCAGTCCATACCCCAGCAGTCAGAGCAACTTCGCTGCTGTCACCTGCTGACCCCAAAACTTCCAGGTAAATCAGACCTGCTCCTAATTTGTGCACCAGCAACAGCTGGAAACTGTTTAACATTGCTTCATGATGCTGCTTATATGAGGGCTGTGCTTTCCTGGAGAGGAAAAAAAAAAGAAAAAAAGAAAAAAAGTCTTTTTTTTTTTGCTTTTTTTTTTTTGCACCCATGAAGATGAGAAAAAAATCATAGAATAGAATCACAGAATGGTTTGGGTTGAAAGGGACCTTTAAGACTATCCAGTTCCAACTCCCTGCCAACTCCCACCAGCTCAGGCTGCCCAGGGCCCAGCCAAGCTGGCCTTGAGCACTTCCAGGGATGGGGCACCACAGCTCCCTGGGCAGCAGTGCCAGGGCCTCTCTACTGTCTGAGTAAAGAACTTGTTTATATCCAATCTAAATCTTCCCTCTTTTGGCTTAAAACTATTTCCCCTTGTCCTATCACGATGTATCCATGTGAAAAGTTAATTCCTTCCTGTTTATGTATTGGAAAGCCACAGTGAGGTCTCTCCTCAGCCTTCTCTACTGCAGACTGAACAAGTCTGAAATGCCTCTGAAGTTTTGTCAGGAGCTTTCCTTTTTTATTAAGGTTTAGTATAATGCAGTAATCAGTATAATACAGTAAAGTGCAATATAGTGAACTACAGCATGAAATTCCAGCACTCACCTTACACAGCAAATGTGCTAACCTGGCATAGGGAATTTTCCTGGTAACTTCTGACTGTTTCTCCGAACTTGTTAAAATGTTCAGGGTGGATCACTCTCATTAGAAACATTTAGTTTGTCTGCTCCTTGTAGCTGTTTCTGCAGCTGGAAAGTTTCAAGGTCTTTGTGTTGCTAAGCACAATTTGTTGACCTTGTATCATAAATCAAAAAGTGATGGATTTGCAAGAAAATCCTAAACTAGACTTCCTGCTTGCTAGCTACTATTTTGAGGCTCAGTTCACTCAGTATTTAGAATTATGTTTCTGTTGGCCTCAGCATTTTTTTCTCATTTTTAGTGTAGG
Source organism: Perdix hodgsoniae (assembly GCA_035772895.1). Lineage (NCBI taxonomy): Eukaryota > Metazoa > Chordata > Aves > Galliformes > Phasianidae > Perdix > Perdix hodgsoniae. Next base: position 21,866,464 of record JAPSGF010000008.1, read on the forward strand.
TTTTCTTCATATTTAAAATAGCCATTGAATGTTGTAGATACTGAGGATGCAGCCTAGAAATTTTATAGAACATGGAAAAGTTTATTTGGAAAAGCAAAAGGCTTATTTTGAAAGCAGCTTAATTTTGGAATACAGTGACCATTGATTTTCTGTCTATTGGTGATACAATAAGCAGACAAGGGCTGGACTTTACATGTAGAACCACGTGTTTCATGTACAGGTTTCTGCATGCACATTTTGATGTCCTTGAGTGTTGTGCAGAGACTGGGCTGGAAGCAGCTCTTTAGCAATGGTTTCAGATATTCCCAGAGCACTGCTAAGAGATGTATGCTACTACTGCTTCTAAACCTCTCTGGCAAGGGAGGTTCCACAAGCTTGCAGGCGACTTGTTGCAGTGTACCACTGCCCAGTGAAGGAAGCTCTTCCCAACATCCAACCTACATCAACCTACTTTGTCCTCGCTGTAGCTTTATTTCACTTCACCACCTTCTATACCAATGGCCAATTTACCAGGATGTGATTATGACTTTGTGTATATTTGAAAATAGTTCTATTTGTCATCAGTTACCTCTGTGTTTAGTTTCAGCAAACAGTTGTTGATTTTTCCAGCATTCATGCCTTGCGTGCCTGTTATTTTCACTGTCTCCTTCTACACTGCGTTCACTGTCTTGTTTTGTCTACACTTTCCTTTAACAGTCGTGCCCAAAATTAAATTGCAAGATTTTAATAGCACCAGGTTACTAGTGTAATATATTGCTACATGTGGTTTGAACTTTGGAGGGTTATGGTATATCTTTTTGAGTAAGTCTCAGTAAGTCACGTGTCTGCATTTGCTGGTAGTTTGAAATATTTCTCTGTCCTCACTTCACCCAAATGCTTTCGTGTAGAATGATTTCAGATGTTCACTTTTGTGATGCAGAATTGTGAAATGTGATACTACTGGGGAAGGAAAAGGAATAAAACAGTGTTAGAGTATCTTGTCTGACATAATTTGAAGTCATATATCAGAGAGCATTGAGAACGGAAATAGTCTCATTGTAAGATTTTTTTTCTCTGTAGCTCACTATTAACTTTGCTTATTCAAGTTTTCTGATCTGTATCTACATGCAGCATCCTAATCCACTCTTCTACATCTGTTTGTAGCCTTCCAATATGTAATGCCAACATTCCCCTTTTTTTCCCACTTGTGCTGTCCATATCTTGCTCAAAACCTCTTGAACCCTTGAAAATAAGTGCAAGTATTTTCTAAAATTCTCGTGAGTTGTCTGCAAGTTATTTTTCTCATAACTGCTGGTATGAGTGTGGCCAGTATGTTTGGCACAAAACAGTATTTTCTCACTGTCAAGCTCTATCTGGCAAAAATATGGATTAAGGCTGGTTATGAATTTAAGGCATGGTATGGTTGTTCCTGACTATGCTGTGTGTACAAGCTGTTCTACAGTCAAGACACAACAGCTTGTTGCTGTATGAAGGAGAACAACGATGCTGCCATAAGGCTTTATCCTCTGTCATCTTCCATACTCCTGGCACTGAGGTCTCTCTCCAATCCTTTGCCTGTGATCCAGCCATCTCTTTATCTAAATTGGCAGAAAACACCACTTTGAGTTTGTCTTTGTTTTTTCCTCCCTGGGTTGAAGACGGAGAAAAATACAATGTTTAAATTTCCATTCTACTGTTTTATTTATTCTTATTTATTCTTAGTCTATTGTTGTTTTAATTATTATTTTATATATATATATTTTTCTATTTATTACTTAATTCCTTTGCTGTCTGCCATCCCACCACCCTATTCTGTATTTCTGGCTTTTTTCTGACTTTCACAGGACTGACCCAAAGTCCATTATAAACAAGGGAATCCTTTTTGGGGGATTCAGACAAGCTTTCATTTGTGCTGTTGAAGCATATAAATAAAGTGTAACTTTTATAGGAGCAGTTGTAAAATCTTCGCAATCCAGAACATAAAGGAGAAGTGTGATGGTTGATGCAATAACACTCTTTCTCCTTCTTGTAGGTCCTTTTGTTCTGCATCACATCTGCTCTGTTCATGTTCTTTTTCAGGTATGTTGCTCATATGTCTGTTTATGTTTTTAAAGATTAAGTAGCTGACTCGATTTTCAGTGTTCTTATGAAAACTTGAGTATATTCCTGACTCAAGACTTCTGAGTTGAATGGAGTACTTCTATGGCATTAAAAGCCCATGGTTGTGAACATAATTGGGCTAAAAATGGAAACGTTGAGTTAAATGCTTTAAATCTTCTGGAGATTTCACTGATTACTTAAGGAGTCTCTTCACATTTTGTAATTAACACCCTGGAGATCTAACATTACGTAGTATGAAAACTGCTGAAATACTGCTTTATTATAAGCTCTCACTGAGCTTACTGCAGGGAAGGCAACTTTTTTCTTTTAATGAAAATGCTGGAGAATAGGAAGTGGAGATTTTTATAGTCTTAAATAATACCAAATGTTTGACGTGCATGGGGGTACAACTGTTTCACATTCTTTTTTTTCACACATTATCAGCTGTATTCCTTTCTTAAAACAGTCAGTAGTGACTCAGATTATACACTGCTCTTATCACTGTTTTTCTCCCAGTTTGCAAGATACGTGTAATAAATTATTTACCTTTTCAGAGTTTCTTTTTTTAAATACCAGGCTCCCCACAATTGCTGTTTTATATCTCTGCTTGGACAATTGCTTGTTAAAGTAACCTTTGACTACAACCCTTTGCCTTGGAATTTTCTATGGCTTGCAGCCATCAGTGATTCTTCAAGCCATATGATCCCCAGATAATTGCAAAACTCTAAAAATTGTAGCTTGTTTTTTTGTAATTCTCTTACTTAAAAATTAGTTTCAGATATTGACCAAGAACAGTCTGTGGATAAGGGAAAGCTATTAATTTGGAAGTTTCTAAAAAGCATTCCTCCTTTCATCTACCACCCGTGCATCAGCAGGCTTCTCGTTGTATTTTGTCCTGCTTTCAGCACTATAGCACAGCAGCCTCTGAAAATTTTAGAAGTTGGTTGAAAACCTAGTAGAGTTGAAGTTGGACACCTGTCTGTATGAATGCTGATGAAACAAAAGCTGGGCAAAGGTATAAATGCTGTGTGATTATGGAGGAAGCTCCCTGTCTCCTGTTTATGTCTTGATAATGAACCAGTTTGAACAGAAAACCTGGAAGCTGAGTGAGAACTGACCAGAGCCCAGAAATATTTGGTGAATTCCTTCCTGACCTGACAATGCAACATTGACAGTTGAATGAGTTCCAAGCCACTTTCTCTTCTAAAATTAGTCTCACTGTGCCAGGGGTGACGGATATCCTGTTGAGCAATCATCAGGAACACTTAATTCCTTTGTCTCTCTTGTTATAACAGAGGAATTAAATTACAGGGCTGGGTGGTTATAGGTCCATTGATTTGATTCTCAGAAGAAAATATCGTGGTGTTTTTTTTTTTTTAATACCAATAAAAACTATACGATGGATAAGTTGAAGTAGATTTATTTAAAAAACATCAGAATAAATCAGTTCATATTCTTTTTTTTCTGAGTTTAATCAGTATTGGGATTAGAATATCCTTACAGAGATTGGTGATGTACACCCCCCAAGGAGGCTAGAGACGGAGTCTCTGTGTACAATGTGTATAGCCGTGTACATAAAGATGTTGGGTGTGAGTGCATTTACTTTGGAGAACAGACTTGGAATGGAGATGGATGCAAAATGGATATGTACAAATAAAAGCTAGGCAGTTCTGGCAAGATGCAGGTAATATGCTTGCATGCAAGCGACTATGGGGAATGAAATGGTGAAGCAGCAGTTGCCTGAAAAAATTTGAACCATAATTGTTGCAAACTTCCAGTGAGTGTAAGTCAACAGTGTCCCATTCCCATAATAAAAGGAAACACTGTCACAGGATGTATAAACAGGATTAGCACTTGGGAGGTGTTGTTGTGCTTTAGATTTAAGGTGTTGGCAGTGCTTTTTGTGGTTCTTTTTGATTATCGCACTCCAGTAAGAAGATGGAATGGTGAGAGAAACTACAGAGTATGATCTGAGTTGACTGAAAATGATTTACTAAGAAGGATAGATTGAGGTTGTTTAATTAAAAAATAAAAGGGATGGACTAAGTATTTTCATGTCTGTATTATAAGAGTGCTGAAAAGTTGAAGAGAACAACAGTCTGCTGTCTCTGGTGTGACAGAAAGGACGGCACAGAAGAACAGGATATTTACTCTTTCAGCAATGGATTGTAGCAGGGATTAATTCATGAAAATAGTGAGGAAGAAAATCCTAAGAAGGAAACCGTGAAAAGATCCCCTGGTGAAGCTGAAGGTTTTCTGTCCTTTCAGATCTTCAGGAGCAGATTTTGGATAAATTGGATAATTTTGCTGAGGGAAAGCAAGGGACCATTTGTCTTCCTCAATCTCTTCCACGTTTTAATTTACATTAATAGCTGTCATACTGTGAAATATTTAGTGTAATAAGCTGTCACAGCTGGTAAAGCCTTTGGAAGAAGATAACCTTGTGTGCTTTTGTTGAATGCAATTTGAAAGATAAGTTCAGGGGGAAGAAAATATTACAGCTCTGTGATGTAGATACCAGTAATTCTTGTGGAATATATGGAGAGATCATAACAGAAGTTGTGTGGAAGATAGTTTAAGATAAATATTGTAATGAGACACTGAGAAACTTCATCATATCAAAGAAGGAATTATCAAAATGAGAAGAATTTCCCTATTCTTCCACGGTGAGCAAGCAATGCAAAAATAATAGTATGCAGCATCTCTGAAAATTAGTAAAGTTAGAAATGTAACTTTTCTAACACACATCAGATTAAACAGTTCTTCCACAATTTGTAATCACGGTAATAGAGTAGGAGAAAAACTCATTCTCAGTGAGTATAGGCAATGGAAAAGTCAGTAGAGCTGCCCTTGCAGTTGTCCAGTTTGTTTGGACTGCGATTGTGAGTTGGTCATTTTATCTAATGTGTGAATTCATCGTGATCATTTCTGGTAAGATTTTGGACAGACCTCAGAGGAAGCCCTTCTGGATCTACTCAGCCTCCTGCCTGGGTTAGATAATCTCCCTGTCTGTTTTGACATGTGAAATAGAAAGGAGTTGGAAGAGTCATTGCAGTGCTTTTCATGTGTTGAGTGGTTCAAAATTATTTCAGCCTTTTTGTAATCACAAACAGATTTCACACAAATAGTGTTAGAATTATAGTGTTTACAGAAAAGTCTCAGAAAGATTTTACTCAAGTTCAGATCTGCTTAGTGTAAGGAGTATTTTGCTGTTGACTGTACAATGCTCTTTACTGCTCACAAGCAACTATTGACCTGAAAATAAATAGAGTCCTTCCTTGCTCTATCTCTGAACAATTTGGTGTCCAGGATGTCGTCTTTTCTTTCCCTCCCCACTAGAAAGACCAAAGAGATGCTGAGAACAATAGTAATCTTGATCACCAAGATTATATATAATCCCTTCCATCATTAAAGATAAAATCCTAATATCTAAATGGTGTAACTTGAAGCTTAAAACTTTCTAAAAGGAGACTAAACGTAGGTATGCCTCTATCCTATCAGAATATGACTGATTCTTGGCACTCAAATGACAAAAATGAGAATGAAAGCAAAGCAATTGGTATTTTTTTAGTTCATATGAATTACCTGATCCAAGGTTATTAGGATCTCCATACTGAGATGTGATGATTGTCACTATCCATCATTCAGGCTACCTTTCCTGTACTGCCATGAGCACTCTTACAGCTCCACAGGTAGCTGAAATAAGGCAGTATTTTTGCTCTGTGCAGCAGGATGGTTTCCCTTCCATGGCTCATACCATGATGCACATCAGTACTGCGAGCCAGTTGTTGGAAGTGCTTGAGATGAGCAGGGAAAGCAGAAGTGCTCCTTTCAGCATTGGCATGGACTTTTGTCATTTTAAAGTGACTGCATATAGAATCATAGAATCATAAACATTGAAAAAGACCACTAAGATCACCTAGTCCAACCATCAACCCACACCAACCTGACCTAAGGTGATCTTTACTGACCTATAACATGAAATGTTACTTGAATTGCAAAGTTAAAAGCTGCTGTCTGTGTGAGGGAATTAAAATATATTTTGTACATCAAGATTTCCAAGTTATCTTTTGGGTTGCCTTGTAGTTAACTAACGGTTAGGTTGCACTTTTTGATGATTCTGGAAGGCAAAAAATCCAGTAGGTTGCTATCCACCAAAAGGGAACAAAGTCAAGATGTCTCATATTGTAGCATGCTTGTACCTCTGTCTCTTGATGCACTCTGGTTGGAAATATCGCTATAACAGATGTATGAATTGTGGTCCATGGAAGAATAGACAAGTTCTTCTCCATTCATTAGGAGAAGATCCCTTTAATACAATGAAGTTTATCAGTATCTCATCATAACATTTATCTTAAATTGTTTTCTGTAATGGTCTTTTGTACAGACAGATCCTGATCCTCCTAGCCTGTCCCTTTCTGTGTGTTTTACACTGCTTGAAGCTTCACCATGCAGCCCTGATACATACCTCTGGAGTTTCCCCAAATATCTATTGGGCTGTTGAAGCATTATTGTATATACAGCAGGACATCAGGAAAAGGTGCTAAATCTCAGATTAAAAGAGTTGTAGTAGTATAATTAAAACCAAGAACAATTACACCAGGAACAGATAAAAGTGAGGAAGAAGCTAGAATGAAAAACAAATTCAGCATAGCGATACAGAGAGAAGGGAAGGGAGGGAGATTGGAGAGTAAAAAAAAAAAAGATGATGTCAGCAGACTGGACAAAAAATAGAAGAAAAAGAACTGGGAAAAATAGCAGCTGAAATGCAGATGATAGGTTTACAAGCAACAATGTTATATTTACAGGCAGAGGAAGCATATTTTAGTGTCTTATTTTTTTCTTCTTCTCAATCCTCTTTTACAGTATTTTTCTGCTTATGCTAACATTTTGTCTCCAAAATGTCCTTCTTGCTGAAATTATGCTTCATTGATTTTTAGTTAATTGTAGTGCACACTAATCTGTGTAGTGCAGCCTCTCATACATGTATTTAATGCACACATACAGTTATCCATTTGAAAGAGCATTCTTTCTCCTTCTGCCTCTTTGTTTTTCTGGAAAACTTACTGAAAGTTGTAAGAGTTGAGCCTTCCCATATCTTCTGGAGTTACTTTTCAGATGTCACTGAGCTCCTTTGGGAATTAGGGGAGTTGGACTCCCCTCTTTGGCTTGCAGGTCTTTTCCAACTCAAACCATTCTCAAACAGTTTTATGATCAATGTTATAATATGTGATAAAACTGTGGGTTTTGAGGGAAGTGGGTGATTCAGTGGCAGTTCTCTATATATTTATAGAAATTTGCATTAACAGAGAACTTGCAAACTCTATGCAACAAGTGAACACCTAAATATAAATGCAGTCTACACAAACAGAAAATCAGGCAATTTGGGTGAATATATGTTGTCTGGCTGCAGTTCTGGTTGCTATAGTAGTTAATCCAGTGACTGTGTGCTCCCAGTCATATTAGACATGTTAATACATCTGCTCTGCACACTGGAAAGGAAAGCACCCTGTACGGGCTGTAGCTAGCTATTATGGGAAATCAGATGGTTCTGATGATTGATTGATCATAAGTTGAGCATAAAGTTTGCCTTCTAGGGGTAGATTCTGATGTTATTTTCTGAAGCAGTAATTTCAGACCATCAGAAGTTACTGCTGTGCATGCACAATGCACAGAACACGGTGTTCTCAAACTCTGAGTTTGCAGAGATCACAACAGAAAGCTCTTGATCTCTTAATGTAATTTATATTATATGATGATGGGAAGCGGGTAATGAAGAATGGAATGAAAAGCACATTTAAGAAGTGCACATGCATTACCTTATACTGTCATTAAGATGGAATATTGAAGCTTGTCTAAATTCACTGGAAACCTTAAGAAAGATCCTTTTGTTTGCAGAGCCCTTTATTCCATCTCATTAATGAAATCCTAGCCTCCCAAATTACAGCTATTTACTCTTCTTTCTCAGTGAAACACATATCCTGTAATTTTTTCAGTATTTTTTGACATGATATTTCAAAGTGTCTTTACTTACTTTTAAAAATGTGTGGTGCCAGTGCTGAATTGGACTCTATCATTTAATTGTCTAAGCCACCTTTTGCACAGAAGCATCTACTTGAAAAGTACTTCTGCTTTTTTAATATTGGTCTATTTATTACTGTAGAATGAGCAAACTTAATAGTTGAGGTTGATATTGTATGGACTCAGTACCAAATCCACTCCCCCTTTCTTACGAAGTTTGTCTTTTACATTTGATGCAGAAATACAAGTGTACATTAAAACTCCTCTGGTGTTGAATTGTTAGGGCTAGGGTGGGGTTTATTAGAAAAATTAGGGTAAATTAGAAAATTCATTGGGGTAAATCAGATGAGATTTTTTTCACGTGTTTATATATGTACGTTTTTAATGTCCCTATGTAAACATCTCAAGTTCCATGGTTCATTATTTTGATAACTTCCATGGAACTTCATTTCTGAGATATTTTGGATGACCTGATGAGTCAATGAAACATCCAGTCTTTTAAGAAACTCTGTAAATATCAGTTAATGCTATTTAGTGAATGGAGGAGTAAAGAACCATGGCAGATCAGCCATTGTGGGTGAGGAGTTAAGCTGGTGGGTTCACTCTTGCACTTCTCTGGCAGAGTAATGGTGCAGAGTTGCACATTATTAGTTCAAATGCAAGTATGTGTAGAAAGGTGAGATGTCTGTCTTCTTACATAACAGTAGAATAAATGATCAGAAAGCATTTTTCCTTTTTTATTTGCATGGAGCACATTTCTCTTTTATGAGACTTTCACTGTATTTCATATTTTCTTTTCTTTTTTTTTCCCCTTAACACTTGTAATGCCATGCAGTATGGCCTGGGTTTGATTGACAGGCAACCAGCTCCAGAGTTCTGCAGAACTTCTATCATCATGCTTTGCTGCACTCACAGGAGCAGCAGACTCATCTCTCCAAGCAGTGTTGTGTATCCACTCCGATCTTGCAGAATCATTTTGTAGAGCCATAGAATGGCTTAAGATGGAAGGAACCTTCAAAATCACCCCCTGCCATGGACTGGTTGCCCCCCACCAGCTCAAGCTGTCCAGTCTGTGTTATCATAGAATGACTTGGGTTGGAAGAGACCTCAGAAGTCATCTGGTTCCTACCCCTGTGCCACGAGCAGGGATGCTCAAATCAGGCACTAGGTTGGGTTGCCCAGGGCCCCATCAGTACTAATATCTGTAACTTGATCTAACTGTTTACAGTAAATAACTCAGGTCTCAAATTCTTATTTAAAATAGTAAGTGCTAGGGAGAGAGCAAACTCTTTTAGATGGAAAAAACAAGAAGTGCACAATTTGAACTGAGCTGTGACAGCATCCCCATTCTGGCACTGAGTGTCAGAACTGGGATGGCCCATACTGGACTATCAAAGTACCTCATTTGCAAAGCACCAGATCATTTTTTGCTTATTTTCTTCCCTTGATCTGATTCAGAAACATTATATGCTCCTGCAGCATTACCTAAGCCTTTATTCTGCTCAAATGATATGTCCCGAATAAAAGTGATCATTGTCCTCTGTGCTTTTCTAAAGCAGATGGATACCACCTCTATTCCTTTGAACCTTTGTTAAAGGAGATTTTCCATTCCCACCTCATGCTATTTTTCACTTTGTTTTTCAAATTAAAAAGCTGAGAGTGGAGTGAAATAGGTAGGCAAATATTTTAATGCTATATTATTCTCATCTTCAAAACAGCTTTTGTAGTTTGAATGTATGAGGATGATGAGGAACCTTAACTCTGGGAGCTGAAGTCTTGGACTGGTATTTGATTTCCCCTGGTTAAATCAGTGCTACTCCTGCTCCTTCAGCATGCTGAAGGGCTGTATAATTGGCTTTCTCAGTGGTTGTGTGTGAGGAAAACACTGTTCTGTCTAATACACGTCTATCCCAGCTTGTTTTGTGGCTGCAGCTTTTCATATTGAGATACTTAGGTATATTTACCCAGAGATCTGCGGTGCCCAATCCCTGGTGATGTTCAAGGCCAGGCTGGTTGTGCCCTTGGCAGCCTGAGCTGGTGGGAGGCAGCCAGACCATGGCAGGGGGTTGGAACTGGAGGGGCTCTAAGTCTCCTTTTAACCCCCGATCCTATGATCTGTTCCCTAGCGATATGTATTTTGCCAAGTCAAGAAAATACACTTAAAATGATTGAATTCTCTTTCTTTGGGCTTTGATGCTTTTAAACAGGTAGAACTAATTTTATATTAAGCTCAGGTTCTTTGTTGCTTCCTGTGGATTAAATAGTGAAAAAGATTTAATAACCAAATATTCATTACAGAAATAGTTTCTTTTGAAGTTAAATGCCCAATATTACCAGCGATTTGTTTACTCTTTCATAGAAAGCATTAACTTTTGAGTGTACCGTGAGAGATGATGTTTCCTTTTCCATGTTTGGCCACCTTCAGACATATGGCAGATAGACTCCTGGAGCTTATTTCCACCTCTTCTTTCCAACAGCAGGTCTTGTGCTGGTTTAACAGATTGCCCTACGTGTGGATGGATCTGGTTGCCCACACTCCTCACTAGAGGAAACAGATTGCTGCAGACAAGTAGCACAAGAATTAGAATGGTACAATAGGGAGTATTTTTCCACCATTATCACTTTTCAGTGTGGATTCTTTTTCAGAGACATAACCATGGCTCAGTGAACCAGGAAGGTGTTTACCTGCAAAGTGATCTGGCTGTAAGGGGAGAAGCTTTTGAAGTCTACAGTTTCAGGCGTCTCTATCCAGAGCCATCCCCAAAGGAAGAAAAAGAATGTCCCCTCCCCATTTTCAGGTTTTCTCCATCAATCACAAAGGACTTTTGTCCCACTGCTGTATTGACGTGTCTAGGCTTTGGTGGTTTGTCACATTCCTGTCATCCTTAAATGCAAAATAAAAGAGAGGAAATAGCTCTTCTGTCTCAGGCGTAGAGAATCAACTGCTGTGGACGTTGGGGACCTGCTCAGAGCCAGGCTGGCATGGCAGGTTGGGTGATGAGAAAGCAACGCAGATCTGATCTCTGTCTTTGATCCTGGTGTGGAAGTGTCAAAGTCCCTGAGTGGCAGTGTGGTATGAATATGGCATCCATCTGCTTTAATCCTGGTGCTGGAGATCCACTCACTAAGCGCAGAGATGGGATTCTATTTTTGCATGATTTCAAATCTGGTAGAGATATTTTGTCTATGTTTACGGCTCATTATCAAAAGTTATGGATAGTTTTCATACAATTATAGAATCACCAAACTGTTTGAGTTGGAAGGGACCCCCAAAGGTGATCTACTCCAATTTCTCTGCAGTGAACAGGGACACCTACAGCTCCATCAGGTGCTCAGAGCCCCTGCCTTATTTATTTCCTCCCCCCCCTTACTTGTTTTCCTACAAGGTTTTTCATGTGTGTGTGTTTTCTGTATACTAGATGTTTGGCAACTAATTGGCTTCTCTTCTCACTTACGTCTGAGGCACTTAGCATTGCACAGATGCAGCAATAAGGCAGAAGATTTACAAAGCCTGCAGAAGATCAGGCACAAAATTTTTGGTAGCGATGCGGTTGAGCCATGGCGTTCTAGTCCAGTTCCTAAATCACAGTGCTGTCATTGCTGCATTCCTGCTACAGTACATAACTTAAATAATGGGGCACAGTACAGAATTGTTGCCAGAGAATCACCATAGGAAGTAGTGTGTAAGTTGCAGGCTAAGGTGGAGTTTGAAGCCAAATAAACACTAATTCAGTAGATCTATTCTTCATTTCCTTTTTCAGCGAAAGCTGATAGTTCTATTCTATGGCTGTCTGAGAGAGTGAGAAGATGAAGTTCAATTCCCTAATATTCTCTTTTGTTTGTAACCAATCTGAAAAGAGAAGGGTAGAAAAGAGCTGAACAACAGTGTGCACAGTTAGAGTAAAGCTTTCTTTTGACTTTGTGTAATTGCCCTATGCAGTATTTTCCTGGGGAACTTTGCATGCCAGTTAGAATTCTAGCGATGTATTTTTGTGATATGGTGAAAGCAAAGCTCATTTAATGCTTTTCTGCTCTGATTTCTCTTGTTTTCATAACTCTCCCAGCTCCTTAGCTTAATTTCTTTTTCCCAACTGTTTCCTGTCTGTTCTTCCTGTTTCTGCTGCTCTATTAAAAATAGTTATCTGGTTTTGCTGAGCTGAGGGATATATATGTGGTTGCTCATTGAATTTTGTAGAACCAAATCTTCCTGACACTGAAGAGAGGAAGAAGAGATCCCTTTGAGCAGCAGTTATGCATCTGTTAAAATTGATTTGTTTATGAAATGCATTTAGGAAAACAGAGTTGCTCTAAAAGAGAAATCATAACCAAAGAGGATGGATTCGATTTCAGCTCATCATGTGAGTGTTACTTGTGCTTATCTGACTCTGCAGCACACTTTAAACAAAATGAGCAGCACAAGGACTGCAGAGAGGAGGAAGGAAAAAGAAAAAGACAAAAAGCTACAGCTCTTGCAGACACTGCCACGGTCATGAAATACAATTCTCACACTGGGAACTCCTCTTCACATGTTTCTGATTTGATAGCAGTCAGGGCAGAAAATCTCCATTTCATGAAAAGCAGAAGGCAATTACATAACGTTAAAATCTACGTGTATGGGAATGTATTTATAAAATAAAAAGCCTTTCTGTTTATGTAAGGGTTGTACACAATTGGGATCTTTCATGTGGAACTACTGTGCAACTTCAGTAGATTCCCATTCTGTTTCTTTCTAGAATATGATCCCAAATATGGTTTTAACATATGACATTTCTATTTCATTTTAGAAACAAGCATATTTTTAACACAGGCATTGGAAATACTTGGAATTCTGTTCCTGTGAGCTAATTGCTGACTAGAATAGGAAAATAAGAGCTACTTTGTGGTTGGGTGTTTGTGGTCTTTCTTTTGGCGTTTGGCCCTAAGATAAAATGTCAGAGAAAACACACTGATGGATAATGATATCAAACAGTGTATCCTGGAGATAATTTTAAGCCTGTCAAATGTCTGATACTTTATAAACATTGAATTACATCATTCTTCCTCATTCTGCCTTCTGCTCATACATTATTTGGTTAGCGGAGTGTAAGTGATGTCGTAGATGATTTTCACAGACATGCTTCAGTTCATAAAGGCTCAATTTCACTGAAAAGAATCTGCTGCATAAAGGCAGCTTCTGCCATGAAACCGAGCCTTTGTGGGCCATTTCAAATATGCTGAAGAATGAGACATTCTTTATTCTTTTTCATACAGTTGGTAGATAGACTAGGAAACATGCTGAGAAAAGGTGTCTAGTAGTACATTTTAGTCAAAATAATACTTGCCCCAAGCTAACCAGATCTCATTAATGTTACAGCAAACTAGAACTCAAAACTTACCAATGCCCTTACTTAATGAAAGTATCTACTACGTTATTATCAAACCTCCATCTAACCTATAGCCATTGTTCTAAAATTCAGTGGCAAATTTTTAATTGATTTTTAGGAAGCTTGAATTTCACTTACAGTGCATAGCTAAATATAAGTGAAAAAAACTGAAGAAACATTGAATTACGTAGTATTTTGCTATGAAGAATAAAAATGAATGTATTCTAGGTTAAAACACCTTTTTTAAAAAAAGAAAACATTAGGAATTTTAAATAGTAATTCTCTTGTATTTCAGGGTACTGTGTGATTTAAAAAAAAAAATCAAAAAATTATAAATTCATACAAGAACAAAGAATCATAGAATTGCCTGGGTTGGATCTAACCCCCTGCTATATGCAGGGTCACCAACCACCAGACCAGGCTGCCCAGAGCCACATCCAGCCTGGCCTTGAATGCCTTCAGGGATGGAGCATCCACAACTACCTTGGGCAACCTGTTCCAGTGTGTCACCACCCTCTGTGTAAAAAACAAACAAACAAACAAACAAAAAACAAAACAAAAAAACATACTTAAATTCTTTTCAGTAAAACATTAGAGAAGTGTTTCTCCCAGGGTCATGCAATAAATTCTGGGATGGTTACTCAGATACACTCTGAGGGTTGGTGTCCCTGCATGTGGCAGGAGGGTTGGAGGTTCATGATCCTTGAGGTCCCTTCCAACCATGGCCATTCTGTGTGATTCTGTGATTCTGTAACTGTCATTGTTTTTTTTTTAATACAGAATAGACAGCGAGCAATAGGAATTTCTCCTCTTCCTACCTTCTGTATTTCTGTGTAACTATTCTGTATATCTTGGGATATAACTGGAATTATTATTCTCTCATTGTGGTTACATGTTGATTTTCAGTTCAGGAGGACTTCTCAAGTGGGCAGGGATTTGTAAGTGAAGTCTAACTGGGCAGCATCAAGCTAACATAAAATCCTGGATATTTGTATCTGATTTTTTAAAATCAAATTTCCACTACCTGCAGGAATTGTTCCCGTGTTAGAACTGAATGATCACACCTTAAGGAGTATCAATTAGAAATGTTTTGTGTATGACACCAAGGTGCCAGAGAATTGTGGACTATATTTAGCTGTAAAACACTAGCAAAATAATGTGTGACTGGAGTGTTGAAGATTAGTCATGTTGAGGAGTAACTGGAACATCTTTGTGATTTAATGCAATATAAAATTGCATATTAATGGTCATATTCTGGGTCACTGGTGTATGTTTATACGCATTCATTCTAGGAGTGCAGTGTCTCCTGTATGAACAAATGAAACCAAGATTGCAGCCCTGATCTTTCCTTAAAAGCTATTGTAGAAGGTTGTTTGAAATGCTGTCAGTCCTGAACCCTCATCACTGGTACACTGGAGATACCAAGTAACTTAAGGTTTTCCTGCCTTTTCCCCTACAAAAGCTGACTCAGTGGAATTTTAATTTAACCAATACTCTGCTGTCACAGACTCGGAGGTTAGTGCTAGCTTCTTGCTGACGTCTTTTCCCATGGGTGCAAATGGTAAGACTTATATTGAAAGGTGAACTTCTGAAGCATTATTTCTGGCTGAAGTGGCACTGTGGTAGGAATGTAAGAACTTTCCCTTTAGCGTACGTGCTACGTGCTGTGATTTGATGGCAAAGCAGCGTCAGTTGGAGGTTGGTCAGCAGAGTTCAATCAGCAGTTGGAAAGACTACAACCTACAAACACTAACAACATACTCTAAATCCATTAACTTTTCTATGGTCGGACTGGATGATCTTAGTAGTCTTTTCCAACCTTGATGAATCTGTGATTCTAGGCTGTTATCATAAGTATTTTATGTGTTTTGCTAAATGCTTGAGTTTGTTTTAACAATGGATATATAGTGCTGGGTTTCTTCCTTACTCAGTATAATGTCCATGCTTTTCTTGGGGAATATATGACACATTTGCTTACATTACATGTGTTGTATGCTCAAGTTGTATATGTGACTGTTTACAGTGTTTTTGCTGTCTGTATATATATCAGTTGCCTTTAGGAAGCATTGAGGTTGGACAGATGTGGTTACTGTGACAAGCCAAAGCAGTCTGTGGGTTTTTTCTATACTACAGATCTCTCAGCACATCCTGATTTAAGATACATTCAATTAATAGACAGCTAATGTTAATTTAAAAATATAAAAATTCACTTTAAAATCCTATAATGCAAAACCCATTGCATTTCCCTTTTCTTATAGCACACTCGCAATCAAATTGCTTAGCAAGATTTAATAGAAGTACGCTGAACGTACCGTCTGGCCCTGAGCACTGAAGGCAGCACATTTGTATGCATGTGCACGCATTGAAAAGCAGCTGTTTTGTAAGGATGTAAAGGCTTAAATCAGCAACTCATTACATCGTCCCAAAGTCAATCTCTGCGTGTCTGGTGTATCTAAAATCAAATACGTTATCCACAAACCAGAGAAGTTAAAATCCCTGTTATGACCAAGTGATGCTGACTTTCCCATTAGAGGAATGCTGGAGGCTTCCTATTCACAACTGAGATGGTTACCTACAATGAAGTGTTTTTTGACATTTTTTTTACTTGCCAAAGCAGGCAATTGAGAAAACAAGCAAAACTCCTCCTTTAGCATCTCAGAAGTTATTTTATCTAACTTGATAACATACAGGTAAAATTGAGTCAAGTGCTTTGAGCTGTATGCAATGAGAGAATTCTTTCCTTGTACAAATTCTCCTTGTCATACTACTTAACAGTAGACTGATGGTAAGCCTGAACATGATATGTAGACATTCCTCTTATGTGTGACCACTGTGCAGTGAGCTATGTGCACAGTGATTGCTTTGGTAGCCATCTGCTTGATAATGCTTATCTTTTCCACTTAGCTGGAAAAGATTACCTGACATACTTGGCATTCATTTCAGGAACAGGATGCCTGAGCTCCTCTGCATGGTATACTTCCCCAGGGTTGAAGGTGCTCTTGTCTCATGTCAGATCTAATCCAGTGCAGATATCTTCTATTGCGTCTTATCTCAGTAGGTAGAAGGTAGAGCTTATCTGTACGTTGGTGAAGATTTTCCATTAATCTGAGAGTTGTCATGTGCTGTTATTTTAAAATGTGCAGTCAAATGTCCTTTCTAAATAGCATTTGCCAACTGTTTCATTTCACACTGAGAATGACTGTGGCATAAATATAAAGAGAGCTGAAAGAAGAGGAAGTTTAATAGACTGCATTGTTGGTATTTTAAGAGACACTGCCAATATAAGATTCATCTGGGTTTTTAAGAATTAATTTCCAATTCCTCTTTATTTTTAATATCACATGTTGTAGTCCTATGAGATTTTTGAATTTTTCAGATCGTTTCAATTCTGGTATAATGATTATGTTATTCATTCTGTAACAGGCTGCCCAGAAAAGTTGTGGATGCTCTGTTCCTGGAGGTGTTCAAGGCCAGGTTGGATGGGGCCCTGAGCAGCCTGGTCTAGTATTAAATGTGGAGGTTGGTGGCCCTGCCTGTGGCAGAGGTGTTGGAGCTTGATGATCCTTGGGGTCCCTTCCAACCCAAGCCATTCTTTGATGCTATCAAAGAATGCTAACTTAAAGCTGATAGTTATAGTGAAGACGGCTGTGAGCCCTCTGTTGAGAAAGACTCAGTAATACTGAGTAATACTGAGTAATATGCATTGGTTCATTTACATGATAATACAATCTGTATATCTTAAGTAGTAGATACATACAGAAAAAGGTGCAATTATATCCCATAAAACGTTTCTTATAACCAGATAACTGTCTACTCTTTTCTTCAAATGGCCAAAATTGAGTTTGACTGGATGACATTTACAGATCCCTTACAACCAAACAGTTCTATGGTTCTGTGGTTCTGTTGCTCAGATAAGGCTGAGGTAGTAGAGTAGATATGAAATTCATCTGTAGGGATTGATTTGGAACTGGAATTTCATTTGAGGAAAAACAAAGCCTAGTGATGGGGCTTGTCTAAAAGAGATGGCTGATTCTCATGGGAAGAACTTAAAATAGGAGCCTGCCAAGTAACAGTAACACCTGGTGGACAGTGGAACTATATTATTGTGAACTTCACTGTTTAATTCCTCTGCAGCTGCCTCTAGAGATAGCAACTTGTTTATAAATCTTTACCTTTCAATTGGACAAACTTGATTTCTTTTGACTTTTGCATTTGGAGAGCCCAGGCAGGACTGCAGGCTTCAGATTCTAATCTTGTGGAAGTCAACAGCTCAAAGCAAATCCATAGCAATGCAGGTGCAAGGTTGAAAACCCATGATGTGCTTTATGAGTTACAGCTTGAGCAGCCTGTCTGCAAAACTCATTAAGGAGATGCTCAGTGAGTCCTGAGCCCATGAAACAGTCATGTAGGACATGGAATGAGGCCTTTACGTTATGCAGAAGAATAGGAAATCTTTTAGCCCTTTGCAAGGCTTTTTATACTTCCTTGTCTTAAAAAATGATGTCAGTGAGCTCCTGCCTCTATGACGGTAGACAGCTATTCAAGCTCTCAAGGTATAGGCACTTGTGGTTATCTCCTTTTGTATCTGAGTTCTCTTTGTGATTGTGTCTGACCTAATTGAGATTGGCTGAGATGAAATTCAGAAAAAACATTCAATTGCTGACTGCTTCTCAGGCTATATTTATTGTGTTTAGCACCTCACATCAAACTTTTTTGACATTTTATTTTATTTTTCCAAATTAATTTTGTTTTAAATACACAAACACATATTCCCAATGTAACTGCACAACTGAAGTAAAATTCAGTGTTTAAAGGATGAAATCTATCCAGCTGGATGCTGTGCTAACTAGATATGTGTTCAAATATTATATAGATTCTTCTGAGGTTATGAACATGCGTAGAAATTATTGTACTGGAACAGATCAATGATTCATCCAGTCCTGCTGCGAACTGCTGGTATAGCATGCCAAAGCATAAATCAAGGACTTGATCAGGATTTCAAGTCTGTCACGCAATGCTTAGCCCAGCTGGAGACCTGGCAGCTGAGTACAAGTCACGGGTGATGACGCTTCCCCCACCTCCATCTTCTGACCCTCAGGAGGCCTCATTCTTTCGCTGACCTAAAAAGTCTCAGCACTGGAAGATAGTTCCAGAAAAATTGACAGTGGAGTGATGGAGTTCTGGAATAAACCTGCTTGCTGACATTTGGTCCCTGCTTGCAAAATTTGATCATGCAGCCAGTAGTGCCCTTGGGAGCCAAGTCTGCACGTCAGATCTTCTCTGTCCATCCTGTCCAAACTAAGAGTCTGTTCTTTGTGAAAAGACCTAAAGACTTGGAAGAAAATAAGTCTGATGTAAGCTGGGAGATGTGTGGATTGCAGAGTCTGTGTAAAGACATACATGTCAACTTACATTATTTTTTGTCCATGTGGATTTCAGTTCTGCTAATTAGCAACCAGTTGCCCCTTTCTTTAGAGGAAGACAAATTATGTTTAGGTATAACCTCAGATCTGCACTTTCAGGGTGCAGTATGTCATGTGGAAGTGCAAAGTAAATCCCATGGATCTGTAATCCAAGAAATAGGAACAGTTTCAGGATGTGTATCTAAGTCTGCCCATCATGGTTGCAGTGAGGCCTCAGAGTATATAAATAAGACTAAATATGAATTTAGAATACGTATGAATGACCCTTCTTGAAAAACTGTGTGAGGGATCTTCAAATGATGAAGCACCTATTAAAAAGTGACAGGGAAAAAGTCACAGAGGTTCATAGGTATCTGAGTTGGGAATCCTATATTAGGAGGTGAGAAGAATTTCCCCTTCCCTCTTGGAAGCAATAAAGAGCAAACATGATAACATACTTGAAAACCTGTCTGTTGCAGGTTGAGTAAGTACAGAGAAAGCCAAGTGGAAGCGCTCCTGCCTGGGTTATCCTGGCTGCTGTAAGAGCTGGGAAATTCTTCAACATTGATGACATGAGTGGATGATGCTGATGTGATATGAGGTCATGGTATCCAGCTGGGAAAGGAGCCATCTTGTGGGCTTGCCTGGAGTCCTACTTACAGCAGCACATGTTTGTGCTGCTCTGGGCTCTGGCCGTGACATTCTGCTGGATATCTAAAAGAGCTCTAGCTGGATGGGTGTTGTTAGGGATCTGTCACATTAGCAAGTGACATTTTGGTTAATTTGGATTGAACTTGCTTGGGTTTCAAAGCTGTTTGAAAACTTTCTTGTGAAATAGCACATTAATGAACAATTGGTGGTGGAAAGATGAGCACAAGTAATATATTTGTTGATGTCAGACTTGGAGAAGAAATTGGCTTTTAGATTAATTCTTCTACCCCTTTGTTAATTCATTTTTTTGTTTGTTTGTTTGTTTTAAGATACCTATTACAGTGTTTATGTAATATGGTAATATGTGGTCAGTGTACATTGGACAGCACTGATTACTACAGATGTTTACTACAAAGTTAAAGCTGACATGCTATAGAATGTGGTTCTGGGTGAATTAAATACTGTACTTAGCACATTTAATAGTCTGATATTTCTTATTCATATCACACAATTATGCAGGAAAATAAAGTAGTCCTTCTTAGTACTGCTCAACAGAGAGTTCCAGTCTAGAAATCAGAGACAGATATAGAATAAAAATTCAGATTAATGTATTTATGAGAGACGTAATCAAATGTGTCATAGGACATACAAAAATTAGATGTAGTTGTATGTTAATTGTATGTTACAGTTAAGAATTCATGAAGTGTTGATTAAGACAGAGGTTCTGTGGAGATCATTGAAGCACTGTGCAGACGTTCATTTCTTTGAAAATCTGATTTTGTCACAGAAAAATTTGAACAGATGTATATGTGTGAAGCTTGCTGCATTGATTTCTTCAGCAGTTTGTAGCAGTTCTCAGTTTTATAGCTGTTTTCTGACAGATTTCTCCTGCTGTCAGCAGAGCTCTGGCTAAAATATGCAACCGATGCCTCACACACAGCTGATTTTACAGTTTGAGTAGTGACTTTTATTTTTTAGGACATGATTAAAACCATTTAAAAAAGTAATTATATAAAGTTGTATAAAATCGGCACCTGCCAATTTTTTAGACACTCTTCTGCTTGCAGTCATAGTTTTAATAAAGGGATCCCACCATTTTGTATTGAAGAGACATATGGATGTTGAATACACCTAGCAATGTATGTAGAGGAACATTTGTCAGACACTATCCTGTGATTGCATTGTGAAAGTAGGTATAATTTACAGATTAGTTTAGGAAAATAAATCATTAAAATATTATTATGAAGATGAGCCAATTTGTGTATTCCTGGACATTACCCAGAACATCCAAATCTGAAGACATGCTTTACATCTCTGAAATCTAAATAGATTCAACACAGCCTTGAACCATTTGCCTGCATCCAGCTGAATACCACCCATTTAGAAAGTAAGGTCTACCTTCTCATCTCCCTTTCTTTTTCCATTTTCCTTAGCAAAAGACTTCTTGGTGAGTGAGCCTGATGAGTTTCTGGAGTAGAATCACTGAATCATTAAGATTGGAAGAGATCACAGAAATCATCTGGTCCAGCTGTCAACCCATAATAATGTCACAAGGCTCGTGTCTTAGAAATGTAGTGTCCCTTGCTGAGAATCAGATGTGCTTACTCATGATGTAGCTACACTTGGAGAGCATCACAAGATAAACAAAGGGCACAATCCTGTAATGCAGTCTCTTTCCAATCATGATCAAGCTGGAGATGTCCACGTTCATTGCAAGGGACTTGGACTAGGTGACCTCTGAGCGTCCCTTCCAACTATGATTCTGTATCTCTGTGCTGCAGCAGCCTGGGCATGCCAAATAACAAATGCTGCTAATGAAGGCAGATACTATAGGACATGACAAACCAGTGTACATAAATATACATTTATACCAGGGGAGACTGTGATCTATGAAAAAGTTTGTCCAAGTTCAATAAAACTTCACACCTTTCTGGTACATCCTCTGTGATAAACACGGTGAACACAATTTTAAAAACTTCTTTTTACAAAAGAATAGAAAATCAATGGTGAGTTTATCTCATATTTGAAAACATATTTAAAGAGGAGGAAAATATGAATATCCGAAATCTTAACACTTTGTTGTTTCACATAGATTTCTATTTTATTCTGTGCTTATCTGCAAATGGAGAATGTTTTTGAAAGTGTTTGCTTTCATTTCAGGACTGTAGTTGATGCTGTGGCAGCTAACATGCTTGCTCAGCTCCTCTGACCTGCAACAAAAGCATTTTCCAACAATAAAAACAAGGAACAGCAACAAACAGCAAATTTTCCTTTCTGTCATAGTTTTACAATTTCACTGGGACCCATCTGGTAGGAATAAGGAAATTTTTGCCAGTAAAGTGAATCATTCTGTCTAGAAATACATACATGAATGTATGCATATAGACATTTGTGTGCAAGCCAGTGTTGTGCTGTAATTTCTAAAATAATGCTGGGAATTGAGAAGGACGAGGAGTAAAAAGTAATTTATAATGTAAATAGTTTATATTTAGGTCCACAGTTAGGGTTTTGCAGGGACATAGCACAGTGTTGTGTTTTCTTCTCATGAAGTACAGTTCAAGCCATTAAACCAGGGTAATGGTCAAGGAAATGGTGGAAATTAGAGCCTGCAGTTCTGTATCTCACCATGCAGTTGTTTTACAGTGTTTCCTTCAGTGTTGCACAAAAAAGGGAGACACACTGTGGTGGATCTGCTTTTATTTATACAATTATAATTAAAAAAGAACACTTTAAAACGTTAATTTAATGAAATTTTAAGAGACAAACAGGCTGGCTGAATTTCAGTTTCACTGAGTTTTAAAGTAAGCTGCCTTGCTTACTTTAAAATAGGAATAAGGCAGTCTGAGCGAGAAAGGGGGTTAGAAAAACAGGATTTATGAGAGTCCCCATCTCAAAATATAATATATTGAATTTAATATGCAACTTCTGAAAATCATATTGCGAACATATGTTAATAGAAACTTTCCACAAAAGCAGATGACAAGATGTGAGAAAAATAAGGTGAGGAGGGTTTGTTTTTCTTAAGTGTGTCTATATTCATGTTATCCTTCTAACAGCCATGGTTTCTGTCACGGGAGATAAGTGCACAACCTCAGGTGTATTTGTCAAGTGAATTCCTAACTTCTCTGCCCCTTTTAACCCCATTTGCTAATGAGAAGAGACATTTCTAACAGGGTTATCTTATGTTCCCATCAGGTATGTCCTTAATAACCTTTGAAACCCATTGCCAATTTTGGTAGTATTTGCAAATGCATACAGGCCTGAAAGAGTCCTGCTTTGTCTGTGAAACTAGGGAGCTGTGTGGACAGTCTTAGTGAGGGACTTGGTTGACTGGAAGTTGAATGTGAGTCAAAGATGGGGATGGGTCTATAGGGAGTATGTGAGAGGAGCAGCTGAGGTCCATGGTGCGTTCAGCCCGGAGCAGAGCAGGCTGAGGGGAGCCCTGATGGCGGCTGCAGCTCCTCACAGGGAGCGGAGGGCAGCGCTGAGCTCTGCTCTGTGTGACAGCGACAGGGCCGAGGGAACGGCATGGAGCTGTGACAGGGAGGGGAGCTGGGGGTGAGGGAAAGGATCTGCACCAGAGGGTGGTGGGCATGGAACAGCCTGCCCAGGGCTGTGGGCATGGCCCCGAGCTGCTGGAGCTCAGGGAGCCTTTGGACAGTGCTCTCAGACATTGGGTTTGGGATTGGAATGGTCCTGTGTGGAACCTGGAGTTGGACTCAGTGATCCCTGTGGGTCCCTTCCTCTCAGGATATTCTGTGATTCTGTTACCAATGCACAGTGGCTGCAAGATGGTCCTGCACAGAGCTCAGGAACACACCAGGATCTGTACACATGGATGAGTTTGCTGTGCCATCTACTCAGAGATGAGTCTACAAGGATGTGGTTGCTGGTTTAAGTATTAATGAAAAAAGGAAGAACTTATTTCACCTGTTTTACGACTTTCCTGCTCCTCCCTTGTTTATCTACACCTAGAAAAGATGATCGTGAATGGCCCAAGTGCCTTAAAACTTGTGTGGTCATTCATAGTGGCTCTATGTGGTCGTTAGTAATGGCTTTAAGTTGGCCCAGGGGAGGTTCAGGCTGGATATTAGGAAAAATTTCTTCTCAGAAAGAGCGGTGAATTAAAACAAACCCAAACATTTACTATTTTTAATTTCACTGGTGAATAAGAAAAGTGTTTCTTGGATTGAAATTCATCTGATTGCTGACATGTCTAGGGTCATCTTTACCTCTTAATCCCTGCCTCCAGTCAGGGGCTATAAAAGAAGCAGTTTGCAGAAGCTGCATGCAGTCTTCCCTGTATAAATCCGGGGAAAGATAACAGGGCTGTCCTGTTTTCTGTCTTCTGTGATAGTGAGATGTTCTTCTATAAAAGACCATCATTCTGTTTTATTTAAATATAAGAAAAATAGTCTGCAGATGTGTTTAGTGGTGGGAGGTATCATTTCTTGATCCCAGAAAATGTTCCAGAGTTTAATCACTGAATGAATAAATAATGATATTCTGTATGGAAATACCAAGTATCAGAATTTTTGGCATCCTTTGTAATGTAATTGTGAACTTTCAAGCACAAAGCTGATCAATATTGCTAGTTATTAATTTGAAACATAATTTCAATATCGATTTTAAAGTTATTGTTTGTAACTATGCCAATTCCATATCAACAGGACCATGAAAACTTTATGTATAAACATCATAGAAGGGCTGGGCAACATCAGTGTCTAGCAAAACAGTCTGCATCCTCCAGCAGAGCATTATTAACCTGAAAGGAGAAGTTAAAGATGTCATTCCTCTGTTTTCAATCTCTGCAGCTTCATGGCACTCATTTGCAAGACAAGAGATGGTCTGGCATGTTTTCTGATGGAATCAAAATGAAGACTCTGGGGAGTTCCTGTTGTTTGAGCACACAAATATTCTAAAGCTTTAAGCCATGTGCTGCTTTGAGCTTTTATAGAGAGAGTTCGTGAATGCTCTGTACATCAGTATTACTCCTCAATGTGGAGAAGACACTTAACTCTGGAATATTTGCACTGAGAATAGGAATGCACAACATTCTGATTGACTGCGTTAGAGTCTTAGAGTCATTAAGGTTGGAAAAGACCTCTAAGATCACCTAGTCCAACCATCAGCCCATCACCACCATGCCCACTAACCTCAATGCCTCATCTCCATGTTCCTTGAACACCTTCAGGGACGGTGACTCCACCACCTCCCTGGGCAGCCTTGTGCCAATGCCTCACCATTCTTTCTGAGAAGTTCTTCCTAATATCCAACCTGAACCTTCCCTCTAACCTCCCAGAGAAGATCTACTATAGTGATTGCAGTTGTATCCACATCATAAATATAGGGGTAAAAAAAAAACAACAAAGCCAAACGAACAGTGAGAACTTTTTCTGAAACAGTGCAGAAGGCATTGAGGCTATACACTGTGCAGATTACTTGTGTAATAAACTCACCTCTGTTCCCTGTATGCTAGATGTTCTTGTACACATTTTGTTCCAGCCCATATGGATGGAGCATGCATCTCAAAATGAGGAAGGCATTAATGAGAATACCCTGGTTGGCTTTGGTATGGATAACACAGCTGTTGGTTATTTTATCCTTTCAAACTGTCAGAATAGATACTTGAGCCTGGGCTGCAAGATATGGTCCTGGAAGAGGACATGTCTCTGAGGAGTTTAGATCTCACCATTAGTTGTAGGATATATATACAATAGAAATAGAACTAATAAAGTCCAGAACTCTGACATTCTGGACTAAAGATGGAACTTTTTACCCCAAAATTCACTTGGCAGCGTTCCACCATTCCATTTGTTGTGAGCACATCATGAAATATGTTCATCTCTGATTACTGTATGATGGTGTTTTGCAAGGGACAAATGCACAGATTTTTAATTTAAAATGTATTTATATTTTTATTTAAAGATCTATTTATAAAAGAAATGGTTATACTTTAAATACTTAACAAGTAAGTGAATAGAGAATAGAAAATATCCCAAATCCCCAGACACCATCCTTTACTTCATCAGAGATAAATCAACAATGTAAAATTGTTTTTCCTCTAGTGCAAAAGTTTCCCAGCTGTATTTAAAAGTATGTTGATGAAAAGTGATTCATAAGGTGAAGTAATCCTTTTTGTACAGTGCTTTTGGCTGATTTCTGTCAAATTACACCATAAAAGAAATATTGGATTTGATAGCAAATCGTTTGTGTTCTGAAAGCTGAGGAAGTCGGCTGCCCAAATGGCTGTGCTGCTGTCTGATGGCACTCTGTTCCTCATCTCAGTCGTGCTCAGTATGTGTTGCTCCCCTCTTTGTTGTAGGTTTAAGCTTTAGCTACATTTCCAATATCCTTCCATTGTGGAATCATTCCTTTTCTTTGGTTTAAGCATTTTTCAAGGCTGTTTTATCTAAGTTGTCTACTCCACAGAATTCTTACTAGCTAAATATACTCGTAAAAGTAATTAAACTTAAAAAGTTTTGGGGTGGCTTAAAGGTTTTTGCATTATGTTCATTTTGTCTATTGTGTTTTCATTTGAAAGGGGCATGCATTACTGTGTGTATAATGCTAGATGACTTAAAACTGTAACAAATAATTACAAGGATTTAATAGAACAGGGCAAACCTCTTTATCCCCTTTTTCATGAGTGACTGGGAGCAAAAGGTTGTGACCCACAGGGTCAAGAATACTGTGTGGAGTGTTTGAGTGCAGTGGATTTATCAGACAATCCCATTCAGTCTCAGTTTTCCCATTGAAGCTGTCCTGATGCTCTGCAATTAGTATACACCAGTTACCAGGGTTGTAATGTTCTTCCTGGGTTTTGTTTGTTTTGTTGCTTGTATAGAGTACTGATTAGGGTTTTTGAGTGTGGAATTTACTCGCGAGTGATTTATTTTGTATCTCTAGGATGGGTTCCAGCTGTTTGGGATTTTTTTTTTCCCTGGGAAATCTTGGTTTCGGATAGCAAACGGACTAGCTAACTTGAGAAGTTATAATCAGCTCCTGATAAACTTGCCTTTGCAGAATGAGACTTTCATTTTCTACCTATCATTATTTCTGCTTTGATTATCCTCCTTCAAAATCAATTCCAATCTTTTACTGCTTTAAGCATTAAATGAAATGCTGATACCAGATTAATAAGAATCTATTGAGTAAAGTTAGAACTGAGGATGTTACTGAGTCTGTATATTCTAGGAAACCCGTGGGATGATTTACAAAAGAATGTGCCCTAGCTTAAGCTTCTCATTCAGAAATTAAGCCCCTATTGATACACAGAAACAGACTCCTATTCATATGTTCCATATGATTTGTAGCATCCTAATCCTTGCTATGAATCCTTTCCTTATTCTCAGTATTTTAGACTGAAACACATAATTTCACAACATGGCTTCTTCACATTTCTTTTGGAAAACGTCAGCCCTTCGTTGATTAGAGTTTGAGTTGTCTCTTTTCACATGAGCGATTGGTTTCATAATCCGGTTGAAGAACAATTTATTTTGAGTTATTTAAAACTTTTCTCTGTGACTATTTTAAACTTACCATGAATCTGCATATTTATGCCTCTACCTCACTTTGTAAATCTTTAATTTCTTCCACTTTTAGCAGTACTCGCATTTCTGACCTCCAACAATTAGTGTATTGTGTGTGAAGCATTTAACTGTTCTGAGACAATGTAGTATACCAGTAGCCTGTGGAAAATAATGAGTAAAACTGAACTGAGTAAGTAATTGGTAGGCTTAATGACCACACAGCTCATATGTGCTGCCTGGTTCACAGATTCAGAAAGACCTTTTCCCCCTTTTAGAGTAATTTCATTGATTTGTGGTTGTAGTAATGCATGGCTGTTGCTGTAGTTACTTACTGGATTACAAGGGACATTCTGAAACCATAGCAGTTCATTCTGCAGTTGGCTTCGGCATGAATTGCACTTCATAACTTTATTAGGAACACTTGAAATGGTGTAGGTCCAAGAATCACCATCTGCTATATGAAGTTTGTAAAATTGTTTACATAACATTGATTAGTGTATTAAGATCGTAAAAAGAGGCCAAGAAGATGTCACTGGAACTTGCATTCGTCTCCAGCTAATTACTGCAAATTAAAAATTAGGCAGCCTAGTCTAATCTCCTTTCATGGCTATACAGCATCCAGAGCAGACTGTAAGTCAGTATCAGGTGCAGTTTGTAAAAAGCCATGTTCTTGCCTGGAAAAAGAGATGGAGAAATGTAATCCTCTGAAGAAAATGATCCAAAGGCTTTGGATATTACTGAAAGCTGAACTTTTTTTTTTTTTTTTTTTTTTTATTGGAATGGTTTCAGAGCTGAAGGAATAATTCATGGTGCAAAACATTTGTGCACTGGTTTTCTTTATCTGCTGCTAAAATGTGTATCAGTAGCAGATCCAGTGCGCACAAATGTATCTTTATGTACTACACCCTTTCCTTAGTTTGCTACGTTATGTTGCCTCAAATGGAGTTAAATGCATGTAGCACTGGGAATTCATAATATTTGTTCATTTATTTTTAATCACATCTCATATAGAGAGCTCATCTCAGAGCAAGACAAGGGCATAAAATGTCTCCTGAAGCATTCCATACAAGAAAACTGGCACCAAAAGGCAAGTGTGAGTGTGTGTCTCCTGCTTAACCTGGCTGGGTATGTGCACAGCCGTCTTCGTTCTCAGAATCCTTGAGTTATTGGTCACAGCTGACAATAGTTCTTATGAAATGTTGACTTTGGAAGGGGTGCCTGGCACAGACAAGTAGAACACTTAATTCAGATTGGCTGTATGCTTTATCGAGTTCACACATGGTGGCAGAAATGCTTCATGGCTGTGCTGTGTACTCTCCTCCATTGGGTTTCACAACCAATACAACTGTGTCACTTCTCCAGGTGTGTGCTGTAGCCAGAGGGATTTATTTACCTGGTTGAACGTCTTCTGTTGGTCTGTAACTGAGGAGCAGCAGGTAACACTGTGGGGTACTTAGTGTTCTCATGCTAGAATTTCATATCCCAAACTGACCTTTGCTCTTGGGTAACCCAAGAAACCCAAACCCAAAGTTATTGAGTTTGCAGTCATAAGAGGTGCTGTTTGCCACACTATTGTATTTGACTTCAAATTTGCAGGGACAACAAAGTACCCTGACCTTACTGTCATTGTGCTCTTTGTGCTGTCTAAATTTCAAATTAGGATGACTCAAATTTCATTCTAGGTGGATAAAGCATTGCATTTGTGACTTCAGCATTCGAAGGGAAATTTTAACAAGAAAGAAGCAAATTCAGAGTTAAGACTGTCCAATCTTTTTTCTTGCTCTCATGTAGTATATCTTCAAGCCTTTTTTTTTCCAGCTGTACGAATCTCAGGGTGACCTGAGGGTGACCTCAGTAGAGCATTGCCTTCAAAATGAGAATCCTTTCTGCATCCTCTTTCAAGGTTTCTCTATTATTATGCTGCTGAATACATACAGGCCCTCTGGAGATTACAGTTATGGAGGATCTTCGCTTTACTTTCCCCCCTTAACAACCACCTTAGGTTCTGTAGTTGTTTTAAGCGTTGTATGTTTAAGAACACGTAAGTTAAATAGTATTTTAACTTTTCTGTCTCTTAAAATAGAATAACAGGGCTTAAAGAAATCGTGAAAGATCATCTATTTTCACTTATACCACGAGGTAGCATCACTCAGTGCATTCCTACCAAGTGTCTGACTAACTTACTCATTAGAAACTGCAACAGTGGAGAACTGGTGACATCCCTGGACAATTCATTCCTACTAGTAATCATTTTTGTCATTTTTGACTCTCTAATCTGAATGCTATAATGCAACCTTAGTCTATTTCTTTTTTTCCTATCCACCACAATCACTAAAGAGAGCGGATTTCACTGTAGCAAACATAAGTAGCAAAGACGTATCACATCCTGCCCACTTCTTGCCTCAAACCTGATCTCCTTTTCTAAATCTGAGCTGTTTCAACCATTCCTTACATACAATTCCATTGTTCTGTTCTGCATTCCCTGAAACTAATTCACCCATTTCTCGAAATGTGGTGTGTAAGATCATCTAAGTGTATTCTGGATGATAAAGCAGAAGAATTAATTCATTGTTGTGTACATCCCAGTGCAGCGTTTGATTTTTGACCCCTCACAATCCTAACAGCACTTTGCAAAGAAACGTCAATTGTTCCTTATTGTTTCTTATCTCTATTTGTGGTTTCCACTTATGTATGCCATCGATGCATAGAATCCTATTTTTTCCAAACGTCTCTTTTCTGCTTGTTATTAGCTACAAATGTAGAAGGCGTACTTTTTGCTCTGTCTTTTTTCTCATTGCTGAAATGATTGACTTGCAGACATCCGGGAGAGGTGCTTATGGAGCACCACTTAGTACATCCTTCCAGTTGGTCAGAAGCTGCTGATAACTGCTCTCTCACTCCACTTGTCTAACTAGTTTTGTATTCAGCATGGATCCTTTCCATTAGACTGTGCTGCGAGGTCCAAATCATGACTCAGGTCAGTACTGCAACACATACTGCTTTTCTTCTCCAGTCACAACTTGTTACCCAGTGTTAAGTTTTATTTGATTTTTTGATAGTTTTATGTTGATTGTTACACATACCTTAATGACTGACTTTCAGATGCTTATAAGGCACCTGAAGTCTAGGTGTGTTGATTTCTTACAGGAAACACCCTCCTCTAAAGAAGGCAGCTGAATTGCAGTTTTATCTAATTCATATTTTTCTGCATGTATGCTATTTAGTGTTTAGCGTTTTTGGTTTTTGCTATAAATATCTTGTCTAAAACATATGAAGCTATGTTAGCTGCTGTCACACTGGTGGTTCATAATCATACTATAAATATTCTATTATATGGGATTGCTGGCTGCAAGGAAAATGAAGATAATGCCACATCATCAGCAAAAGATGTGAATTCATCACAAGAATGCTCTTTATTTTGCTGATTATCCATGCTTATCTTGAATGTAAGGATGAATAGAATCTTCTCAAAATCACTACAGCCCAGACAGCTTCCAATATTGATGTCACCAATCATTTAATTTGCATTCATGGACAACAGGTCCAGTATTGCATCTCCCCTGATGGGACCATTTATTACTTGACTCAGGAATTTGTCCTCAATGCATTTCAGGACCCTTCTGGATTGCCTACAGCTCACTATGCTTCCTTTCCAGCAGATGTTGGGGTGGTTGAAGTCCCCCAGCAGGAAGAGAATTTGTGATCACATCTCCTGTAGCTGATGGTAGAAGGCTTCATTGACAGGCTCCACTTGATCAGGCTGGCCTGTGGAACTGATCACAAGGCTCCCTTTGTTGCCTCAATCTCTGTCATCCATAGGCTTTTGGCTTGCTCATGACTATTCTTTAGGGACAGCTCTTCACATTCCATTCCTTTCCTGATGTAGATAGCAACACTCTTTCTCTTCCTTCCTCACCTGTCCTTTCTGAACAGCTTGTAGCTGTCAATAGCCATACTCCAGTCATGGGAATCATCCCACCAGCTTACAGTGATGGCAACTATATCTCAGTTTTCAGTTAGCACAGTGGCTTCCAGCTCCTTCTATTTGTTTAGGGGTCCAAAACTAAACCCACTACTCTGTGTGTGGGCTCGTCAGATCTGAGTACAGGGGGATGATCACCTTGCTGCTCCTGCTGGCTGCACTATTCCTGAAATGTTACATGTTACACTTACAGTTTCTGATTTCCTTGCTTGTATTCAATTTTTGTGCTCATGCTTTGCACCTGGAAGAGACTGGAAGTAACACTGAAAGAAAATGAGATGAAGAAAGCTGATAATTTTCTGAAACCCAGCCAACCCAAGAACTGGGACAGCGTGACCCAGCCCAGCCACGTTGGCAGTCTCAGCATGATGAGACCAGCAGTATGTGGGTACTGGCTCTGCACAGCAGCCGTAAGCACCATGTAGATATTTGCAGAGCAAATTGTGGCAGATTTTATTGGCGTCATAAACAATGATAGCAGCAGTAAAGTTTCTAGCAATAATTTTTGGAAAGTTATTTTCATAACTGCCATCATCATTCACTACGATAAATTTCCAAAGCACAGAAAGTATTTCATGGTACATAATTAAAAAAAATCTTTTATTTACTATTTTGGGGATTTTTTTTTTTTTTCCTGGTGATTGCACATATTTGTGGTATTGAGTTCATTTTCTGTTTTGCCATTAAAGCTTTACAGTGGAAGCTTTACAGTGTTTCTTATTGTTTAGAGGCCACATTCCTGTGCTTATGACAGTAAGGAAGGACCAGAAGTCTATCGCAGAGATAATACCCCACCCATAAATGGGGCAAGATTTATGAGCAGTTTCTTAAGCTTTTGTTGATGATGTAACTTTCTATTTCCAATACTGCACCTGGATGGGCAGAAATAAAAATACAGTCTCTCTGAACAGCACTACTGTAATTTAAAATAAAACTATGTTAGAATAAATGTTAGCCCCTTGTGTTTCTACACTATAAGCCAGCTAGGAAGCTACTAAGGAATGAGTTTCTGTGGTAGCACTGAAATGTGGTTCTCAAAGCAATGTTTTCTAAACTGTGCACAAATACTTTGCTCACCCTGTGGTTCTTCAGACAGTTTTGAGAATGTAATATGTTCTCAAGAGTTTATGGTTAGGAACCTTAGAGATGTGTCTACACAGCACAAGGTAAAGTCAGAGATCTGTAGACTCCAGAGTTTCCTCCAGTAAACTTCATTGTTCAGTCATCACAAAGAAATAATATATTGTATGAAATACAAGTTCAAGTCTCAAGAAATTTTGCGACGTGGTTCTTTAGCTTGGTTGTTCCAAGTTGAGGGTAGGGCTCTTTTCCCAAATAACTAGCAATAGGATGAGAGGTAATGGCCTTAAGTTGCGTGAAGAGAAATTCACGTTGAATTCAATTATTCATTATTCAAATTATTTTCAGAAAGAGTGCTGAGGTATTGAAACAGGGTGCCCAAGGAAATGGTGGATTCATTGTCCATGGATGTGTTCAAGAACTGTGGAGATGTGGCACTGAGGGACGTGGTCAAGGGCGGTCATAGGCATGGGTTGATGGTTGGACTAGATGATCTTATGAGTCTTTCCAACCTTAATGATTCTATGATTCTATGAAGTGGATGCTGTCTTAGTGCAAATATAATTAGAACAGTCTTTGTGATTTCTGCAGTGTTATATTTTTTAGTAACAGTCAGAATCTCACTTCAAGCCAATTTATTACATATAACAACTCACTGAATACATCATCAACCTAATTTGTCGATGGCCTTGACATACTCAAAATGATTGATAACTTCTTTAAAATCTTTTTATAGCTTTTCATTCAGTTAAAGGTTTATTCTGATTAAATACTTCCATTTTATTAAATGTCAGAGATATGGCTAATACAATATGAAAGTCTAAAGGGACAGTCTCCTCATAATCACATTTTCCTCAAAGCAAACAGCCAAACACTGCCCTCACAATCCAATTACAGAATCATTTGGGAAAAAGCAAATGGTGCATCTCTTTCTCTTGAATGCTTGAGTTTGCCAGTTAATCTTTGTGGGAGAGGTGTAGCCAACTGGAATTTTAAATCACCTGTAAACATCAGGAAGGTTGTTTGCAGAACACAGCTCCAAGAAGCTTGGCTGTTGCTTTTGTGTCTGTTTTTTTCCCTTGTTGTGAAGAGCCAGTAGAGAAAGCCAGCGAGGAATTTGGCAGTAGATAAATTTAGCAAAGGGCACAGCTTAACAGAATTACTGCATGTGCCACTATGATTTAAACCAAGCCAAACTCAGTTTGAATTTAAAATTGTTTGGTAGTGATGTTAGAGCTAACAGCTCTAACAGGAATCGCACAGCACCAGCACAGCCTCAGAGGTGGATGTAGGCAGGGACATATGTCAAGGTACAGGTTTCCCCATCTGGGGCCTTTGAGGTAAGATTTGGGGAAGGGAGCATCACTGCCTGAGTCAGCTGACTGCTTTAGGAAGGATTTACTTCCCCCTGCTCCCTTACTGAAAGTCACAGGAGGGTTGGGTACAGCTACAATATAAAAAGAACATATATATTTTTCTAATCCAAGAGAAAGTGTTTCCTTAAAAATGCACATTTCAAGGACATTCATCTTTCTGAAGAGATGAGAGTGTTGTAAGTAGCAGGGTGATTAACAGCACCAGAAATCAGATTTTGTATTTGGCAGTAACACACGCAGCTCGATTAATGTGAAGCGCTGATTGATAACAGCTTTGGTTTACAACTCAGGATCCAGTATTGTACTTCAGTATAAGCAGCTTTCTTTCCAACTGCACCAACCTCTTACCAGATTACAGATGTTTTGTAAATAAAATGTAATTCTCTGGATTTACATGGAAGCTTAACGGGATGGGAACTATACTGCTTGCCATCGCCTTTCTTCCCAGCTATCACAATTGATACATTCTGTCCAGATCTAGTAAAAGCTACATGCTTTGCTGTGCTGCCTTTGCCCTTTTTCTTAGAGCTGTCGCTGCTTTCTGTCTATTTTTTTCAGATATCTTTAGTATAGTTTTACATTCACTGCATGCAGAAGTCACCTTTTCAAATCATCTGATACTGAAAGTATGGATACATTCGTTTTGTGTTTGATGTGCACAAGTTTAAACTATCAATTTGATTTCAAAATGGAAGCAATGAGAATTCTCTTTGCATTTATATCCTAGCAGCCCGGCACTTTCAGTGGTTTGGACTATAATTTTTACAAGAATTTTAGCCACAGCTTTTCCAGCTTTACCTACTTGTAATCTGTTTCTAACGTATGTTCTGAAAGCTACGTGATGTTGGAGGATGTTACTGGGGGTCTGGGAGATTGTTGTTTTAATGACCCCTTGTTTTATGGACCTGTGAGGGAATAAAGAAAAAATTATAAATGTTCAATCCATAAAGGGGGAAATTCGGAGAGAAAATCCAGTTGTAATTCTTTTTCTTTTAAAGTTGCCTCTGTGAATTTTCTCCACATGAATCACAAGCTGTGTCGCATGATCCTGTTCAGTGGTGGAGATGATTGTGGTTCTCTTTGCCTGCATCCTTGGGAGGAGGAGGGGAAGAGAAGGGTTTTCATCAGTATCCATTCCTTCTTTTTTATTTTCTGAAGCAGTTTTAGCAGTGCCTTTGTAGAAGTGCTGTGCTCAGGATGCTTGGGCAGTCAGGGAGCCTCCAAGACAATAAGAAGAGAAGCTAATCATGGCCCTGGGAAAAGATTGGATATGGAGATTGTGCATGAAAGGGAGGAGGAGTTTTGGGTACTAAGGGGAAATGTTAATACTGGTGAATGTTTTTGCTCCCAGCATTTCCAGGTACCTTGATACGGTGATTGCTGGGATTCTCTAACAGGAAAGTTGCAACTTTTCTGGATATGCAGAAATACATGCACATCATACAAGGGACCCAAACTTGGTTTGAAGTATATTTTTCTTTTGAGAGTAAGGTGGTAAGCAAGTTTTAATGTCCTTACCTTGAGTACTGTGTTGTTTTAGGTCCCTCACTACAAGAAAGACATTATGGCCCTGGAGTGTGTCTGGAGAAGAGCAGTGAAACTGTGAGGGGTCTGGAGCAAAAGTCTTATAGGGAACAGCTGAGGAAACTGGGAATGTTCAGTCTGGAGAAGAGGAAGCTCAGGGAAGACCTTATCGCTCTCTACAAATCCTTGAAAGGATGTATGTTGTGGTGAGGTGGGGGTCAGCCTCTTCTCTTAGATAGTGATAAGATGAGAAGGTATGGCCTCAAGCTGCACCAGGGCAGGTTCAGGTTGGATATTAGGAGAAAATTTTGCTATTAAAGAGTGGTGAGGCATTGGCACAGGCTTCCTGGGGAGGTGGTGGACTCTCTGTCCCTGGAGGTATTCAAGAATTGTGGAGATGTGGCACTGAGGGGCATGGTTTAGAGTGGTCACAGTCATAGATGAATGGTTACACTGGATGATCTTATGGGATTTTCCAACCTTAATGGTTCTGTGCTTCTGAATTAATTGAAATGGTCATAATTGAGAAAAAACAGGAAAATTTCATTGAATAATCCATGTGAAAGCAACCTTACCATCTATGAGGCAGATATGCATATTGGAACTAGATGAGCTTTAAGGTCCCATCCAACCCCATCCATTCTTTGAGTTTGATGTCCAATACCACGTGTAGTAGTAGATCTGGCAAGAAAGCTCCTTAGTGTTTAGGTGCTGCTCAGCTGCAAGTAGTACCATGGATCCAAGGAAATCCCATCTAAATGTCTCTCAATTCCAACTTGGGTACTGCAGTTTTACATTTGATGTACTTTATTTCTGATAGGAAAACAAATAAGTAGAGTATTCACTTTTAAGCTGATGTGAAAGTCACGAGTAGCTTTGATTTCAAAAGAGCCATGTATAAACGAATCTTTTAAGATTTTGAGAAGCTAGCTTCTTACAGATTTATCTAAATGAGGACCAAAATGCCTGTTTGCATAAAATGCCATGTCACAGTGAACAATAATCATGTTCTTCTCTGGTTCCCAAAGAGAAAATTGTTCAGATACTTGGAAAGTTCACTACAACCAGGTAATGACAAGTCAAAATACTTAAACGTCCAATCATAACTTTTAGAAATCTTTTTTCCACTTGAGAACATGTATTCTTCCATAAGGAAAAATATTAGTAGTATATATTTTAGAAAGACATTTTATTTTAGTTTCCTCTTCCCATCAGAATTGACTACATGAGGTCTTTTGTTAGCTTGAGTGCAAAATAGTTCATTTTAAAATTATCTTTCTTATAAGCAGTTATATCTGTGAGGAAGATCTTATTATATTCAATTATTATTGAATGCCAGAGCTTTTTGGAAAATTTCCATTTACAAGTTAGTCTTTAAACAATTTAGTTCAACTGAGCTTGAACTAACTGTTCTGTTTCTGCAATTCAGAATAATTATGTGTGTCCTTGAGTCTTGACTTGCTTTAGAATCCTGTTTTTCAGTGACAATTAATCTATACCATTGGTCCAGTAGTCACAACACGTTTGGTTAGCAAAGTGGAAAGTATAAGACCCTGAGAAGATATGAAAGAATTACTGCATTTTTTTTTTCTTTTTTTTTTTTTTAAGAAAAGGGAGCTTTCTGAGAATAATGTGTAGAGGACAAATGGAAAGAGAACAAAGTAAAAAAAAAAAAATTGACTTGGAGGAAGAGACACATTATTTGATTTTTTGGTAGGCCTGTGTAGAGCCATGAGTTGGAGGACTTGATGATCACTGGGGTCCCTTCCAACTCAGGATATCATATGATTCTAAAACAGTGGAGCAAAGGATGAGATAGAAAATGAAAAAGAATTGGATGCAGAAGACATTCACCTCTGGTGAGACTACACCTTGAGTACTGTGTCCAGTTTTGGGCCCCTCACTACAAGAAAGACGTTGAGGCTCTGGAGCAGTTCAAAGAAGGGCGACAAAGCTGGTGAGGGGTCTGGAGCACAGGCCTTATGAGGAGCAGCTGAAGGAGCTGGGATTGTTCAGTCTGGAGAAGAGGAGGCTCAGGGCAGACCTTATTGCTCTCTGTAACTACCTGAAGGAAGGTTGTAGTGAGCTGGGGGTCGGCCTCTTCTCTCGTGTAACTGGAGATAGGACCAGAGGGAATGGCTTCAAGCTGCACCAGGGGTGATTTAGGCTGGAAGTTAGGAAATGCTACTTTTCTGAAAGAGTGGTCAGGAAGTGGAATGGGCTGCCCAGGGAGGTGGTGGAGCCGCCGACCCTGGAGGTGTTCAAGAAACATTTGGATTTATTGTTGAGGGACATGGTCTAGTGTTTACTATTAGTGATAGGTGGATGGTTGGACTAGATGATCTTAAAGGTCTTTTCCAACCTTGGTAATTCTGTGATTCTGTGACAACTCAGAAAAATGACAGTTACTGCTGTTGACTGTTAACAGTGGGGAGAAGATGAGAAGTAAAGATCAAGAAACAAAAGTAGGAAGATGTAGTAACCTCTCTAAGTATGTTAAAACAGAGAATGGATTATCCTGCAGAGTTCCCTGTAGCTCACAGAAGAGGTTAGGTAGCGCTTAGTTCCTAACAGCAAGGGGTTTAATAGCAGGGGATGCAGATGCTGTGTTCAGATGCAGTCCCATTTCTTCATGATGACCATCCCTTCTCTGTGCAATGAGACACCTTAATGTGGAAATGTGGTTCCCCAGCTGGTCCCAGCGGGCAGGATGTGCTGCAGTAATGTACAAACACATGTCCTGCGCTCGCAGGGCTTCCTTCCCACATGGCCATAATGAGCTCTCTGTATAGGAGTTTCTAATTTACTCTTACCCTGAAGGATAACATAAGCAATATGGGAATGTCATTAAACATGGCATGTGGTGTTGCTGTGAGCTACTTTGTCCTTATGAGTTCTGTGGGTGAACGGGGACTTGTTTCCTCAGAAGGTTTCTTGTGCTGAGTACATCAATTGGTCACACAGAAAATCATTAGAAGGCTTAGGACAAGGCACTCTGATAAAGAAAACCCCAAAACATAATTGCTGGCACTCAGCCTTGCAGCTCAGTGTGGGAACTTCTTCCCACATGACAGAGGGAGAGTGGTGTGATCCCATGTACAGCACCTCTTTATGTACCCAAACATAAATAATTACGGTTAGTTCATGTCTCATTGGAAACACAGAGACTATCACGCCTTGGCTTTCTTCCACTTTTGCTGTTTTCTTTATGAAAAAAGAAACCTGTGTGTGGCCATAAGTTAAATTTACGTTATAATTAAACATGATTGAAATCGACCCCATTTGCTTTTGTCTTAAAATTGTCCCAGTGGGGGAATGTGAAGAACCCAGATTTATTGCTGCATCTTCTCAGTTCCTCTGTTGCTCTGGCTCCAGCCAAAGCTGGGCTGTGAGCAGTGAACGATCCTACTCTGTTATGGGGTGCATGGAGCCGGACAGCGACAGCTGGCAGCCATGGGCTCTGCTGGCTTCGGACCAGGGGCAAATTCCCTTCTGATGGGAAAATTCTCTGCTGGTTGGCTGTAAGCAGATTGCGTGCCTTTAAAAGAGTGCTTACAGGGCAAAAAGCAGTGCTTCCTTCCTGCAGCTTGAGATGGCTACATTAAAGCAAAAAGAAGGGAGGTTTAGGTTAGATGTTAGGAGGAAATTCTTTACACAGACGGCGGTGAGGCCCTGGCACTGCTGCCCAGTGCCCCATCCTTGGAGGTGCTCAAG
Organism: Perdix hodgsoniae; assembly: GCA_035772895.1. Classification (NCBI taxonomy): domain Eukaryota; kingdom Metazoa; phylum Chordata; class Aves; order Galliformes; family Phasianidae; genus Perdix; species Perdix hodgsoniae. The sequence goes on from JAPSGF010000008.1 coordinate 21,905,188, forward strand.
GCCAGGTTGGATGAGGCCTGGGCAGTCTGAGCTGGTGGGGGGCAACCAGCCCATGGCAGGGGTTGGAACTGGATGGGCTTAAAGATCAATCCACTGTATGATTCTGCAGCTCTTCCAAATCTCCCAGATTGAAAAATACCATTAAAAAACCAAAATGTTATTGAGATTTCTTCCCATCTCAGGGGAATCTGAAATGCTGGGTACATGCACTGTTTTTAGCTGTGCTCATTTGCAGCTTGAATGGCTCACAGAGGTCAGCAGCAGAGTAGGGACTTTTTCACCCCCTGAGCAATGAAGCATTGAGTAAAAGTTATTATTACCAATTAGCAGTGGCCTGTATGAAGCAAATCATTAGTCTTAGTTCAGTTATTAGCATCCAGGTGTTCATGAGAAGTACCATGTGCCACTGCCATTGTACATTAGCAGTGTTTGCAGCCACAATTGAGGCCAGTTCTGGATTTGGGTCATCTCCATGCTGTCTCTGGGTGTTTTTTACCCCCACCCAAAGAGTGTGTTAAGAGACTGCATGGAGCTTTCTTTTGTTGCTGCCAGTTTTATGTGTAAATTACTTTGGGAATAAGTAAGGGAATGGCAGACTCTAGAGAAGTGGCCTTCTAGTACTTGAAAAGACCTTATAAACAGGAGAGAGGAAGAATGACTTACTACATAGGCAGATAGAGCTTTAAATTAAAGAGGGGAAATTCAGGTTAGAAGTTAGGAAGAAATTCTTTACTCAGAGGTCGATGAGGCCCTGTCACAGCTGCCCAGGGAGCTGTGCTGCCCCATCATTGGAGGTGCTCAAGGCCAAGTCGGATGGGCCCTCGGCAGCCTGAGCTGGTGGTTATCTTTGGTAACAATGGAGAAATAACTATATTGAACTACTAATAAAAGAACAACAAAAAGAATAACTAACCAAACCTCAATACAGCAGATATTTATTGCACAGGGTTTACGCAATGTGTAGTGAGAATTGCTGTAAGAAATCCTTTTTCATGGTTTTTGGGGTATGAAGAGCGAGTTAGAATGTGGCTTTCCCTTTCACTAATTCAGATGTCTTGTGATTTTCACTAAAGGCAAGGAGGGGTGTGCTGGGCAGTTTCCATGCAGGCAGCAGGGCTGGGGCTAGCAGCAGCAGCTGGGAGGGACATCTGGTGGCCGATCCAGGAATGGAGGCTCAGCATCAGCAGCTGGAATGTAATTGCACTGTAGCGATTAAGGCAAAAGCATCCCTGTGTTTTCAGTGTGATTACTTTTCTGTTTCAGTATGACTCTAGAAACACTTAAGCATGTTTACATTTCGGTTTGTGTATGGTTCTAATTTACTTTAAAATAGAAACTAAGTCCTTGTTCTTGAGCTGGCAGACATAGCACGTCCAACACCCATAATAACTCAACAGGACTTTAACTTACAGCTGTCAGTAGCTTTTAAAGCAAACTCATGATATTGCACAGTGGTTCAGTGGGCAGAATGAGTATACCCAAACCCTGTGCTTTTGGGCTCCCTTCCAACTCAACAATTCTGTGATTCTGTGATTCCTTTGTTTCAGTCCGTCGGTCCCCCAGCATGTTGATCCATCTTTATATTAGAGTGTTATGAGAATTTCTTGCTTCCAAGTTCCATAAGTGAAGAATCGTAAAATGTCATCTTTGTACCTCTGCTATATTAAGGAAAGATACAGTGGACTAAGTTATTTAAGATTACCTTGAACCCTTGTAGATCCTATATACATCATCAAAGGTGTAGGAATTTTAAAAGAGAAGCTGTTCAGGATAAGCTTTCTGGCATTGTGCAGAAGTGTCTCAAAGCTTTCTATGACATCTGCCTTGTATTGAGAGTTTCAGAAGAGGGAAGGCAAGTGAGAGGCACACCAGTAATAATTGCAGTGATGTCCACCTGCATAGTACAACCGGGGAGATGGAGCCTATTGCATGGCCGGTACCATCCATAATGCTGAGCTGGAATCTAGCCACCACCTCTTTGTGTCCTTCCTGCTGCTCTCCTACCCAGCTCCCAGCAGCAGGCACTGGCTGCATGTGCTGCCTCCTGGGAGCCTGTATCATGTGCTCCTGGGGGGCAAGCATGGACTTCCCAGGGTCAGCGTGGTATATGTGGGCAGAAAGAGGAGGGTTGTGTTCATTCACTCTTGTTTATAAAGGTCTTGCATTATCCAAATGGTCTTTCCTTACAGTAGTGTGTTCTTGAAGTGATGATGCTGATGTTACTTATGTTTTGTAGATCCCATCTCGACTTTTCTTCTTCATCACATGAAATTGCCCATTGCTATCCCAGTGGTTCTTCACTGTCCTTTAAAAATTTCACCGCTCTTGGTGTTAATAAAACAAAGAAGCACTGATGTTTATATGCTTTACCCTTTGTTTCTAAGGCATTCCAAGGCTGTGGTGACAGCTGTGAGATTGGGGGTAGCCACAGAGTTGTTACAGACTTGCAGTTTTCTGTTAATGAGAAACTGGTGTTCATCCACAGCCCTTCTACATCGTACACAACCCACAACTCTTTGCTGCAAGCAGTCCTTTATAACAAAGATTGTTGTTTTATGTTTCAGGTGCAAAGATGGCTTGAAGGGATTTACATACTCTGCACTGAAGTAAGTAAGGAGAATAGTTCTTTGAGTACATAGCTTGAAGAGAAGATTTTGAGGAATTGTGCAAAGAAGAAGCTGCATTGCATGGAATGAGTTATGAGTTCTCCTAAAAAAAAGCATGCCATTATATAATTTTATGATGGGGGGGATATACAGCATATTTAAATGCACAGTATGCTGGTAGGGGAGGAAACTTTTCATATTTTGAATCATTATAGGAATGACACACACTTGTGTATCTTTTTTCTTTCTAAACCTGGCATTCATGATTCACATTATTCTCCTGGAAGGAAAGGGCTGCAGAGTTTTGACCTGGAATTTATTTTCTGTGTAGTTCTGTGACCAGCAACCAAATAAAGCATGGACTTCTGGCATATCCTATGCTACTAAACCTTATATCTGCCTTGGTAATATTGATTTTCCTAGAGTTTACCTTACCATGGAACTCTTTGGTTGCACCCCCGCATTTTATACAGAGTTCTCCAGCCACTGTGCCTTCTGGTAGAAGTAGGAAGAGACATTGTTCTTATCGCTACTCTACATACTGTACTACATGGTTACCGCTACAACTCATGGTCAGTACCAGATCACAGGTGAAGAGAACAACTGAAGCCAAAGTCAAGGAAAGCAGAGCTGCTGTTGATAGTGTAAAATATTTTATAGAATTTGCAACCATAGTTAAGCAGTTAAATAAGTCACCATTCTCAGAGGTGCTCATGAAACATGTAGATGTGGCACTGATGGCCATGGTTAGTGGGCATGGTGGGGATGGGTTGATTGTTCAACTAGATGATCTTAATGGTCTTTTCCAACCTTAATAATCCTATGATAATGAATTCTGTAGTCCAGAAATCTGGACATGAATCCTGTGATGACTATCAGTGCTTTTTGAAATTATCTGTTTTCTGGGTGGTTCTGTCATAAAACAAATGTCAAAGATTTATACCTTCACCACCCTCAAGAAAATTGCCAGGGGATTACTAATTTGTATTACAATGCTAAGTGTTAGGAAGCAGTGCATTTTGCCATTGTGACCTCCTTTGCCCTTGATACCCAGTAACTCTACACCTGGGATGAACTGATTTTGTTGATAGTATCAACATCTGGGCATAGGAGAAGTGAAGATGAAGCTGAGCACAACAAAATTCATGCTTTTGGTGAGAGCACAACAGTTTGAAGATTTTACAAAATGGATATTTTATAAAAACATCTCAGTAGTTATCAACCCTTTTGTAACTCAGTTTGCTGGAGATAACTGAGACATTTCCCATGTAGTTTCATTTTTATATTTGATGTTTTTCTTTCCTATGAGAGGTGGACTTCCACTGTAATGTTTTTGTTCTTGGTTTTAAAAGAATTCCTGATATCACTTTTGGCTGTTATCTGAAGTTTGTTGTGTGGATTAATCTTTTCCAAGGAGATACAAGTGTGGCACCTGTCTGTTTTTGCAGACCTGTGAAAAACTTCAAGTTTGTCTTACAGACTTTCTGAGACTTTGTTTTAGAGATTTCAGAGACTTTGTATATCTTTGAGTTATTTATGCAACTGTTGTTCTGTTTGTTTGTTTCCAGATTCATTGTAGGGAAAGAAGAAATCCCCACTCATTCATTTTCACCTGAAGCAGCATTTTCAAAAACAGAGAGAAAAAGAAAGCCTTGTGAAAAAATATCACAGCGAATGAACTTGTTGGCTCTAACGAAAAAGCTGATGGACAAAGTGTGAGTTGAAAGAAAGTAAAAGAGCAACAAAACAAAATGAATCATTCCTACTCAGCTCGTTTTAATGTTTAGTTACAGTGCATTTGACAATGTTTAACGATTCTTTTGCTTTGCATTTAAGTGTTTTGCAATTCTTTTTTACTGGATAATTAATAGTAACAAGTTATGAACCCTAAGAAAAACAAAATTTAAGACCTGTTTGTCATAGCAGGGATTCAAAATAGCTTGCAGTGTGCAGCTGTCTAACAAGACAGCGTAAGTTCAACCAGTTCTGCATGGTAGAGTGCTGTTTGCTTTTTCTGCAGCACTGGCTCATGGCACGGTTTCAGCAGTGCCAGTAGTGATATTAAAGAAGGAAAACTGCACAGCAGCTCTCCTTATTTTGGTCTCCTTAAGTTACCATCACATCATTTGTTTTTTGGGATCCATATCCCCTTATTCTAAGAACAGAATTTGTAGCACTTCCATGTCAGGAAAGTCCCAAGCAAAACAGGTAGATTAGCTAAGACACGTTCTGTCCCTGTGTACAGAATGCAATTTGCTGACCTTTATAAGGTATAAGCGTATAAGCTTAAAGAAGTGATATGGGATGGCTTTTCAAGCTTTTATAAAGCCAATGGGATAACAAATTGGGAGGACATCTGACCATATCACACCTGTGATTTCACTTCCACTGACTTCTTCAGGAGCAGTTTTGTGACCAGACCTCTACCTACTGATACACAGGGAAGAAACACGTCTGTGCTATGAAGGGCAGTGTGTAGTGGCTTATCTTATTTGCTCAGCTAATGAGCAGATGTGAACTGGCCTGTATTACAGGGAGATTCCTTATGATTTTTTTTATGCCTTTGAATTGAAAAATACAAGGAAAATCAGCAATGCCTTTTCAGACAAGATTGTATTAGTTAAAAAAAAAGGAAGACCTACAAAGAGAAGTAGTAGTGAGCTGTGCAGCTTCCTCTAGCTGAGTTGTTTATATCTGTTTTGCCTTAAATACTCCTTATTCATTTAGTTCATAGCTCTTCTGCTGTTCACTAAGTACTAGGATCAAGGGACTATGTGTGGAGAAGAGTATTTTTTTCTTTAAGGTTTTGAATCTTCCTACTCAGACAATCAGAAAACTTCCAGTTTTCAGCCCTAATGCTCTCACAGCTTTCTCTTCCATATGGTTCTTTTCAATATAATTGAGTCTAAATGCCCGTAACCTGATCACATTCTCATTACAATTTTTGCTACATAAATTGACCTCACAGATGATTTATGGCCATTAGACTTTATAGTACGTGATTCAAAACTTCCAAGATATTTGGCACAGTATATAAATTGTGTAATTTATTTTATATTAAAACTTAAATACTTGGCTATAGCAAAATGTAATGCTCAAACATGGTATGACATTACTTCTTTATAATTCTACATTATGCAGGGCTAACAACTGCACAGTCTGGGAATCCCACCATCCCAAGCCAATCTTTCTTATACATTGAAGGTCAAATTTGCAGTTCGAAGTCAGAGCCACAAAACAACCTACAGAGTAGGTGAATTAGCCCAGAAGTGAAATGCTTGTAATTGGAAGATGTCTCATGGGATAACTCTGTGCGTTGCCTGCATGTGTTTCCAATGAACCTTACAGTGCTATGAAAGATAGGACAAGGTGAAATGGGAGGCACTGGCACAAGTTGGCCAGAGATGATGGAAGCTCTGGCCCTGGAGACACTCAAGGTCAAGCTAGATGGAGCTCTGAGCACCTGATGCGGCTGTAGGTGTCCCTGCTCACTGTAGGGAGATGGACTAGATGTCCTTTAAAGATGCCTTATGGCTCAAACGATTCTATGATTCTGTGTAAGGCCACAGACAATTGGTGAAATATAGAAGCAGACTGGAACGGGCAATACCCCTAGAGTTCTGTCTCATAGCTCCTTCCTGTTGCCCACGGCAGAAAAAGTGTTGCTTAATTTTGTATTATAGGTGTAGCATGGCAAGAAAAGAGGTTGGATCAAAATAAATCTGCAGACACTTTTGCTGTACAACTAAAGTATTGTTTCTTTTTATTGCCCTTTTATGGCATCATAAAAGCTCCCAGTGCCCTTCGATGGTGGGAAAATAACACTTCATGTATTTTTAGGCAAGAAAAATTTATGAAGTCTCCCATTGATTAGACTGAAAACAGCTACAGGTTAATATGTGTTTCATTGTGCTTTTTGCAGGTGCAAACATGGCCCAAGGCATAGATGCTGTAAACACTATGAAGATAATTGCATCTCATATTGTATTAAAGTAAGTGCAGAAGTTAGATTGACAAACTCTGGCAAAGATGGGGTAAAATTCTTTGGTTGGAAAAAGCGTATACTTCGGAAATGAAAAAGGAGCCTGTTACTCGTTCTTTCTCTATTGAAAATGTGACTAGCCTGAAAACATGTTTTCTCAATTTTGGATGGGGCAGAGGTTAAAGTTTTCTCATCTCACAGATTAGCTGAAGTGAATGAACAACGTAAAACGTGTGGGAAAAATGGACTGGCAAGCAAGGAACTGAACTATGTGATGCACTCCACGGCTGAGCCCATTTGTGACTCCACCCTAAATAAAGCACCTGGAATGTGCTGCTTCGGCAGCGCCATGCATACAGCTGTGGTGTTTGGCACACGAGGCTGGCTCTGGGCTCAGTCCCCCGTTCATTTATTTTAATGGCTCAGAGTAATGAGAGATTGCTCCCAGTTGCTGTGCACAGGAAGATCTGGCCATGCCCAGTGGCAGAATTCGTCCTCCTTTAGAGGAGTGCCGTGCAGGGGAGGCTGTTTGGGCTGGCGTTGGCTTGGCGCAGGTGGTACCACCTGCTGTGCCTTTTTTTAGGAGCTGGTAAGACTCCAAAAGATTTTGATCACTTAATAAATCTACTCATTTTTATTTATGTAGATGCAGAAAATGATTTGAGTGTTTTCAGTTGCTTCCAATGTGTTCTTCTTAGTTTTACCAAATTTCTTAGAATTTGCCCATGTTGAATGATGCAGCATTTTATCTTTTCTTCTGACCCACAAGGTAGTAGTAAATTTATCAGAGTTTCAGTATAAAATGGTCTTGCTCAGAGACAGGGATCAGAAGGCAAAAATAAAGTGTATGAGACTGGAGTAAATTACCTCCATACATTTTTCTGCTTAATAATTTACTGTACAAGCCAGAAATTTATAACACATTTCCTGCTGGTGGCACCCATGTACAGCCAGCATGGTAAGTCAACATCACATGCACAAACATCTAAGTAATGCCCACCTTCCTAAGGTCGTTTGGTTCCTGCTTGTATGACAGTGGTATCTGTGAAGTGCTGCAGGTTTGGCAGTTGGATAGGTTTGTGATACTTTGCTGCTTCAAATTAGATTTTTGTTCTCAACCTCTTTCCACTGTCTCAGCCCACATGTGATCTCATTTATGGGCTATGCCTTTTCTTTAGGGTGTAACATGTTGGGGCAGACTTTCCTCTTGCTTTGTGCTTGTTCAGTGCCTTGCCCAGTGAGTTTGCTATTCAAGGTCTCCTGGACACCTTTGTCCCCCATCTCCTAAGAGCTTGAATTGGTCAGCATCCTTTGGGTACTCTGTTTTCCCCAGAGACATCAGTGTCTGGCCCACAGCATGAATGTCTAACACTACAGTGAGGTTTATATTCAAAACAAGGAGTACAATCAAGCAGAAGTGATGCTATGGGTTGGTATGGTTGCATTTCCAGATGTCTGCTGATGTAACATCTCCTACTGTGCATCTGTTTTAAAAGATGCTTTGCTAACTTCAGCATGCTTCACTTTTACATAAGCACTGGTTTTCATTACATATGCATATTTATAGTAATTAGCTTTTAACTGCTGCTAGACCAGACTTTCTGAGGTTTTTTTAAATAATGTTACCAAATTCTTAAGCAGTTTAGTAATCTCAGACAAAATCGTTACGCATTCTGTGCTACGTTAGCAGTATCTGAGTATACATCTGTAAGTATCCTCATAACCTTATTTTATTTTAGAAGCACAGCCACGGCAAAAGAATAGATTTCTATTAGAGCACTGCTTATAGAATTTATACCCTTTTCTCTGTGAAAAACTGTCTTAATCTAGTGGAAAATTTGTTTCGTTTGTGATTTCATAAGTAAAAAGAAAGGTAATTTTAAGGCAAGATACCAGCCTGGCTGAACTGAGACCTGCAGGTCATCAAACTGAAGAGCAAGAAGAAAATACACAGGCAGTGGAAGCAAGGATGGGTAACCTGGGATGAGTATAATGCTGCTGCTAGGCTGTGTAGGGATGGAGTCAGGAAGGCCCAACTGCAACTGGACTTGGGAAGAGGCACAAAGAAGGATGAGAAATGCTTCTATGGATACATCGACTGAAAGAAGAAAGTCCAGGAGGATGTACCCCCCTGTAGTAGGCAACACTGGCAGGCTGGTAACAACAGACAAGGAGAAGGATGAGGATTTGTAAATGCTTGAAGAGCGTGGCAGGCTACTGGAAACAGCTGAACAACATTTTTCTTTGTGACTCCTGTTGATCACAGCAAGGAAGCCTTAGCCTAAAGCAGTAGTCTTCTTGTCTTCTTCTCTCTCAGTGCTGCTGAAGAAAACAGGTGGCTCACACAAGATCTTTGATCATAGAATCATAGAATGGCTTGAGTTGGAAGGAACCTAAGAGCCACCCAGTTCCAATCCCTGCTGTGGGCTGGATGCCCCCCATCAGCTCAGGCTGCCCAACCTGATCTTGAGAACCTCCAGGGATGAGGCACCACAGCTCCCAGGGCAGCTGTGCCAGGGTCTCACCACTCCCTGAGTAAAGAATTTCCTCTTAACATCTAACCAAAATCTTTCCTCTTTTAAATTGTTCCACTTTGGGCTATTGCTGTCAGCTGTTGTGAAAAGTCATCCTTCCTCCTACTTATAAGCTCTCTTCAGTTAATGGAAGGCACAGTGATATTTCCCCAGAGCCTTCACTTCTCCAGGCTGAACATGCCCAGCTCCCTCAGTCTCTCTTCACAGGAGACTTGCTCCAGACCTCTGATGGTCTTTATGGTCCTTGTCTCAACTTATTTCCTGAATTGAGGACTCCAGAAGTTTCACTGTACTTCTACATCTAACTGACCTCAGTCACAACTTTAAATTGCTGTGGAGAAATGGCTTGTAGCAGAGTTTACTTCTCTCACTTAAGTTTATTATGGTTTCCTGCAAATACTTTACTATTGTGTGAGGTCTTCTTAGGGAAGAGAAAAGTAACAATACTATGCATTGGTTTAAAATAATACTTCTGTGACTCTGGAAAACACCTGTAAATATGTATTCTGATTTAATCAGCTAAACAGAAAGAGTTTGTGCACTATTTATGATGCTTTCTTGTGTATCAAAACTAAGCCTTAATGCTGCAGCTTTGCACTACTCATAAAATGGCAAATATAACTGACTGCCAGCTGGCACTGAAGTGTCTCTTAACACAGTGTTCTTCTTCCTATCTGAATGGTCCTTCCTGTAGCTGTGAAAAAACTCTTACCTGATTGTTGTATGTTCTCTTGTTAGGGCTTTGATCATAACTGGTATTTTTAGGACTTTCTTTTTATATAATGGTACCTGGTATTGTAATCATCTTTTTGTGCTAGAAGACAAGGGCTGTGTACTTTACAGTAGAGTACTTCTTTGTTGATGCCGTGAATTCATGTTCATCTTAATTTTGACTTTTTAACTATACAAAATTCACAATGCACTTAAAACTCTGCCTACTGTACATACCTTTCAGTAGGCATTTTCATTATCAGGACTGCAAAACACTGAGTTGGTAGCACAGTACAATTTACACACCTTTAAAACTAGCAGAGGAGAAATGGAAAATTTTCATGTGTAGTTATTGGATCCACTGGATGACACAAAATAGTTTCTTTCACTTGATTCCTGTAAACCACTTTTTGAGTAGCAGCTCAGTGAGAGTAATTGTTTCAAGAAGTTTACTGCTGAATGTTTAACCAGAATAAAGTTTTATGAGCTTGATGATGCGTTAGAAAGTTCTGCAGGAGGCAAAGATGTTTTGAGTTTCTGAGCTGGAAAGGCTGCCTCAGTCCAAGTTTCTTCTGGTTACAACTGTCTCTGGGGTTATCTCAAAGATCCAAAAAATGGGCTGCAGAAATTATGAGCACTGTGCGCTGCCTGATTTGCGAATGATGAGGGCACAGCATTCTTATAATTTGCAGATGAGGTATCTACCAACCAAACAACGGATAAATTTTATTCAAAATTCTCCAGAAGTTCAGCCATAGGGTAAAAATGATGATAGGAAGCTTGGGAGGAAATTACAAGAGATGGGGGAAAAGGATTTGTAGAGAAACAGCATGATATAAAATAGCAGATCTATGCCTAAGGTGAAACAGCAAGAAAAAATAATTTGAGCCGACATTATTCTTTTGCAATAGCTCTGTACAAAATCTCCTGTCCAGGTTTGGCCTTGATCTTACTGCAGAGCTCACTGAGGCTCCGGTTTGGTTGAGGAAAAGTACATGAGCTTGTGCCAAGCCATTGGGGTCAGTTTCTAATTCTCCCACTTTCTGAAATTTATTTTGTGTGGACTTTTTACTGCTTTAGTGTGTTCTCAAGACATTTGAGTGTACAAGTGCTGTTTTCCCATTACTTTCCTCTGTGTATCCATTTGTGGTTAAAAAACAGTCAGTAACATGGAAGGGAAGCCATCAGGATTATTTGAAGGGACAGAATTTTAGAGCAGAAGACAAATAGAGTTTGCCTTTTGAGGCCTTTGAGGTATTCATATAAATTAAAAGAGAGTCACTTGTTTATTGCTTTTGTTGCTAGGGAATCAGGAAAACAAAATTGAAGATGGGAATGCATTTTATGTGGTATACACAGAATGACTTTTAAACTGCTCAATGTTAAAAAAAAGTACTTTTGTAGACATTCTTGGTTTTCCTTCTTCTGAATTTGCAATTTCTTCCTGTTTCCTCTAGGGCTTCATTAGGATGTTTAGCATTGGTTACCTGATCCAGTGCTGCCTTCGGATCCCATCGACCTTCCGGCATCTGTTTACAAAGCCATCCCGGCTATTTTCACTCTTCTACAACAAGGAAAATTTCCAGCTCGGAGCTTTTCTGGGATCTTTTGTCAGTATATACAAAGTAAGCTTAAAACATGTAGAATGACAATTGTTGTGTGTTCTATTTTGCTTCTCAGAATATCAGGAAGATACTCTTCTAACTGGCACTGGCTTCTACAGAATGGCACTGACAATTCTAGTATTCTGGTCATCAAATTGTAAGCAGCAAGCTACTCTTCCATTCATTCTATTTTTTGGTTTTTTTTTTTATATGTGTGTCGCTTCTGAATAAACCGGATAAATTTTGCAGCTTGGTATTGATATCACGAGATAGGAGGTGCTTCAGAAAAAGTGAATTCAGATTCCAAAGGGACTTTGTGTTATGGAAATACACTGTAGTGCAGTGACTGCAGTAGCAGCACTGCTGCCAAAGAGAAGCCATTTGCAGATTTTTTGGCTCAAATATCTGGAATCCTTACTTGATGCTGAGTAGAAGGGGCTTGCACAACATATATCATGCACAACTGAAGACGCACTTGGAAATCAACCCTTCTGCACCATTAGAAGATGACAGATTGTGAACTGATATACACTCATTCAGCATTGTTGAAGTTAATTGATGTATGTGTATTAATGCCAAGCAGGATGTGAACAAGCAAAGGGAGAGCTTGCGGCAAGGCATGCTTCTGAAGTTGTTTTTACACCTTTATGTTGTTAAGCACATGTGCAATTTTTCAACTGCCACCTTACTTGCTCTCTGAAGTTAAGATAATTCTGTATTAGTCATGGTGAACATTACAAACTGGAAATTAAATGAAAACCAAGCCTTACTTGTAAGCAAAACAGAATCTCGCTTGAATTGCCATTAGGTCGAGACACCAGAATTTTTAAGATTTAAAATTGCAATGGCAAAGTGCAAATGGGCTATTTAGACTTTATTTGAAAATCAAATTTTTACTCCAATTTTACTAAGAGTGCCTCTGGGGAATAAAAGCATTTAAATTACAAAAGTTGAAGTGATTTTCACTTATTTTAAAATCTCCAACTACACAGTATAATTTGGTTCTGTGAGTATTTGTTTCATGAGACTGACACACTCTGACCTTTATTTGTTATTTATTAAGTAGGTGCTTTCTGTTATTGTTTGCATTCCATAATTTATATCGATTTGGATTTCATTATGTTTTTCTTACAGTTTCAGATAAACATGTAGGGCTGTAGAGATCCTAATTACTGCAAAAGATTGGATCTTGATGCATTTTGAACCTGAGGGCAGATTGAAATGCCTTTGTAGAGCTGCAGTAGCTGTACTGCTAATATTTTGTGTCCACCTTTCTATAAATTATTACCAGCAAACATGATTTTATAGAAACTAAGTCAGCTGTGTCAGCCTCATTTCCCTTTTTAAAGAAGATTACAAATTTGATTAGTAAAGTTGACTGTCATAATTCAATTTTGGGACAATGTAGACAGTTTCTTCTGAATTTTTTTCATTTCAGTGTTTTTTCAAGACTTTGCAATAACACTGTGAATTCGCCTGAGGGCCACCAAGATGATTTGAGGATTGGGTCATCTGATGTGAGAGACTGGGAAAACTGGGTCTTAAGCTGGAGAAAAAAATGGCTCATAGGACATCTTACTGCTATTTACACCTCATGGAGGGTGCAGAGAAGGCAGAGACAGACCGCGTTTGGAGTTGTGCAGTAACAGGATGAAAGGAGATGGACAGAAGATGTCCATCATCATCAGAAGATGTCCATCAGCATGAGATTCTGATGAGATATAAGGAAATTTTAAAAGGTTGCCTGGTGAGGCTGTATGGTCTCCATGTGTGAAGACACTCAGAACTTAATTGGATGATGAGTTCCTGAGTGACTTGCTTTAATTAGATCTGGAGAGTGGACTAGATGATCTCCAAAGGTCTCTTCCAAAATGAATTATTCTTTGATTCCATGAAAAGCACATGTTAGGTGGGTTAAGAGGCTGACATTCATCTCAAATTAGACATCAGCAGGCTATCATACAGAACTGTGTAGTGTTGTCCCAGAGCCATCAGCGCTGAATCTGGCCTTACAGTCAAGTCTCGAGCCATTTAGAAGCAGATTTGCCATGGATAAAATTTGGCAGCAAAGTATGGGTTTCCCAAAATGTTAAAAAAAAAATACAGAGGATATTATGGACTTCTCATGGGAAAGAGTCAAGACAACTACAGTGAAGGAAGATGCTCAGTTTAAAATTTACTTTACTTTTCACACGTGAATTAGATTGGTATTCAAACTATTGTGCTGCTCTGCCATTCTCAAAGAAACAGTAACAGTGAACAACTAAAACACTTCAAGTGGTGTGGATTATGGGTATTACGACACCATACTCTTAATCCATGCTATACGCTGTACTACTAGTTTATAGCAGAATATCTTGTCTATGCATCCCAAAGGAGAAATTCCTGGGGCTCATCCTGCTGTCTATTCACCTGCAGGGTACAAGCTGCTTCCTGCGCTGGGTACGGAACCTAGATGATGAGCTTCATGCGCTTGTAGCTGGTGAGTCCACTGTAAGAAAGCTTCATGGGCTCTGCTGGGCTTTTGCAAGTATTTGTCTTGCTCGTAGTTGGATGTCTATCTCCCATTCCCTTTCCAGAGTTAGATGATAAAAGTAGGACTGTATACATTAATGCTGTGTCAATAGTGTTTCAAATACAGAAACACAGAGTAGTGTTTGAAGTGTTTTCTAATATAGGCTTGCATTAAAATTGTAAGGTAGATTCAGTCAAATGTTCTTTCTGTTTATTATGTTCAGCTTCTTGGACAACAAATTATTGTATGCACAGGTGTAAATTCAGCCTTTATTTTCCAAGTGTTTTGACGTGAGGTTTCAATACTGCCTCTTCCATACATGATGGAATACACATTTGAAAGGATGGGCTCCACTGGATCCAAACAAGGACCCTTTTCCAGTTGAATCTGTTTAGTGTTGGAGGACCTTCCCTCTTTTTTATGCACCAGTAGGTGTATCTACCTTGTAAGATCCTCAGAGGTCTCTCTTGTTTGTGGAATGGAGGAGGAGATTTGAACCTGTGCACCTGATGATTGAATGACAGCTGTATTTCAGGGTTTTTGTTGTTGTTTTTTTACTGACACAAACCATATTTTGATGGGCAGCACCAGAACGTCACTGATTTATTTTATTTTATTTTTTGTAGCAATAGAAAGCATAATCTTTTGTAACATCTGTTGAGCTGATGTACTGTGACTGCAACAGTAAATCACAATAATGCTTCTTTTCTAACTGTTACAGGGTGTCTAGCTGGAATTTCTATGATGTTCTACAAAAGTACTACTATCTCTATGTATCTGGCATCCAAACTAGTAGAGGTAAGATGCTCATAACAGAGCTCTTTATTTTAGCTTCATTGAACTTCATAGGCTTTGTCAGAATATTCCAGTGTAATCCAGAATTGAATATTGAGGCTGTGTTTTTTCCTAGGTGTGTACCAAGTGGCAATGCCATTCTGTGGTCTCATTTCCATCTCATGTTTCATTTTAAATGTTCTTTATCCACTGCTCTTCATGTATATTTGCCACAATGTATGTTCATCATTTTTGTTCATCTGCTTTCTTCTTAATTCTTTGCTTTGTAGCTTTTGCACATTTTTAAATCTGAAAGTTCCAAGAATGTGGATTTTGTCTCTTCTGCTAGAAACATAAATCAGAACTAGCCCTTAATTGCAGATTTATTGCCAAAAGCTACAGCTCAACTTCCTGCCTTTGTTCCATAATTTTGGCATTCAGATATGTGAGATAACTCAAAATAGCTTAGGTTTTAGTCTATAGCTGAAGTTGTTTGTCAGTATACTTCAACTGATTGAATTCCTGGCATTGCAGAGATCTTTGTTCTTTTTACCATTTGACTAATTTGAATTATTTCTATGAAATTGTTAAAATTGGGAGCCCAAGAAGGAAAAAATTAAGGAAGTTTGTAGAACTCTGTATATTGATTATACTTTGCTAACAAAGTATAATCATTTTCACTTCTTACTGTGACTTTTTCATAATACCAGGACGTTGCCGCAGTTGTTTCCCCAGCAGCACCGTTGGAATAATTTGACAGCAATCTCTTGTTATGCTTCATCTCCAAATCACAAAGCTTTCTCCTGCAAATATCAAGGCCCTCGTTCCTTACCAAGATTTATCCACCACCATTAATTGTGCTGAATTCGTTTTAAAAATATAAAAAGGAGGAAACTTTCATTCTTTCAGACATAAGATTAAACATAAAAAGAGAAGTTCTGCTCTGCTTATGCTTTTTCCCTCTAATCCTAGATCAGGCTTCTGAAAGGAGCTCACACAATCGTTATATAAAAGCAACTCTGAGTTATCTGTATTGATTCTTTTGGAACATCAATTGGAAAAGGAGAAAAAAAAACACCACCACCATAACAATAGTATCTTGTATTGCTGGTGGTTTTCTCTGGACTTTGAGACATCGTGGCTGCAGTGCTGTGTGTTTTTTTTTTTTTTAAACTACTTTTATCGTCTTATGCAAGCCAAGGGTAACTGACCAAAGAGGCGTGTGCTGCTTTGGAAGGTCAAGCTGTGCTCAAGAAAATAAACTCTACATGTTTTCTCAGAAATAAAAGTATGTGATTTCAAGCTGTTTAAGAACAGTGAATATTCACTTTGTTGGAATACTTATTGCATTATTCTTTTGCTTTGCTCAATTGCAGAATTTATCCTAGCAAGCTTTGCTTTTATTTTTCTCTTTCTAAGATCTATACAGCCCTTTTAGCACCCCCAGCTGTTGCTAAGTCCTGTTTTATGTGTTTGTGGCCACTCATTCTATTGATCATGGATAACTTCTGTAAGCTAGTTCAATTGATGTCGCATTTGTGGCCATGTATGAAAGAGCGTGAGTTAGTAGTGCTGGCATATTCTGAAAATATAAAACAAAGCAAATGTAAAAGGCAACTTTTTTTTTTTTTTTTGATTCCAAGTGTTCTGTTTATTTTTATAGACAATATACTTCAAAGGCATTGAAGCAGGGAAGGTTCCCTATTTTCCTCATGCAGACAGCATCATCTATGCCATTTCTACATCAATATGTTTTCAGGCAGTAAGTATGTTGCCTTCTAATAGAACATGAAGTTCTTCTAGTTTAACTGAAATGCCAAATGGAATGAGGACCATCAGTATACAGTGAAAAGATGTGATTTGGCAAGATGTTGTGGATCCTACAACCTATTTTTGAGTGTCACTGTGGGAAGATCATTTCTACGACTCACATTTCTGATATAACTGTACATAACTATGTTACACAAAGCACTAAATTCTTTGGAAAATATCTCAAAACACATTGACTCGGGAGACTTTATAAACGTAGGGTCTTTCATAAAAGTATGAAAGGACCATTTCTCAAGCAGGGAAACAATATGTCATAATATTTTATGTTTCTTTTTAATTAACTGGAGGTTTTCCCTGTCAGCTAACTTGAAATGCAGTTGCCCATTTGCAAGAATCTGCAAAAATTAGCAGTTTTGAAGTTTTACATTTGAAACAAGCTGTAGTTACCCTCTTTTCCCCTTTCCACGTCAATTATGTACCCTCATCTTCAGCCCGTTTTCTGGCTGCATCAACTGTAAAAGCTCCTTTTCAGCATTACCCAAATTGCTCTACACTTTTCCATTTCTTTATTGATCCCTGGATTTGGCAACATAATGTATCAGAGCAGGCTGTCCCCTGACCAGCCACAACTGGCTCTTACAGATTATTCTCCTTGTAGGCTGTCATGGAAGTTCAGAACCTGAGACCTTCATACTGGAAATTCCTTTTACGGCTAACAAAGGGCAGGTATGCAATCGGGGTATTTTACGGCTTTCTTAAACATACCATTGATCACATTCAACTTTCTGTGTCATTCTCTGTCAACAGCATAGCTGTAGCAGTTCATTTGGGCTTATTTCCTGAGCATTTACTTTGCTTTTCAAGCAGGTTCCAGTCCACTTGATGTTTTTGACTGTTGGTTTAGTCTAATGACAGGAGCAAAGACTTAAATCTGGTTAAGATTCTTTAGCAGATGAGAATGTAACCAGAGGGCTTTTTATATTTAGTTTCACTTGGAAAGGTGGAATGCTTTCAAGTTTCAGTGAAAATGAAGAATCCAGTAAACAAATAGAGAAGCCAATGAAACCATTTACTACAGTGACTTACAGCTTGATATAACTATACATTTGAAAGTATTAATAGAAAATTTCTGACTATTTCTTAAGTTTTGAATATTTGACAGTTTTTTATGGAACATCTATTTCAGTTGGAAAAGGATATTCTTCATTGAAAACTAATGAATAATTTTCACTGTTTTTAACCATGAATTTACATCGCAGTATCTTAAAATGCTTGTCTTTTAAAATAGATTTTGCTGTAATTGAATTATAGAAATACAGTTTGGTGAATTTATTACACTATATGTATATATTACACGGGTACACTATATGGCAGAAGCAAAGCATCAAAACTGTGCTAAGAGCAGTTTATGAATGGGACTATAAGAGGTAATGTCTTGATAATACTGAGAGTTTCTTTCAGTCCTTTGGATACGACCTACTTAACAGAGGGGCAGCATTGAGAGGAGGCTCTGTCTCTGTCTAGACTGTAAAAATAGAAGAGAGATGATTCCCTGGAGCGTGTTGAACCTACACGCCCCAGCACACAACACGCTATTAGCTGGACTTCAGGTGACTTAAAACATTGCTGGACATTGTGAGGAGCTCTCTCAGGATGCCTGAAAACAATCCACAGGCAATCTCTGAGGCTGTGCAAACATGATGTGGGAGATGATGTCAGTGCAGATGTCCAGCTTTGCCTGTATTTTTCTCTCCTGTGCTAATCATAAGATTGCTTTAGTTGACAGAGAAGAGGGAATAGTAATTTTGCTCATTTACTTCACCCAAAGCAAATGTCTATAATAATTTTGACACTCTCTATAGAGGCAGTTTATTTTGACATTTCATAGGTCATTCATTCAATGGTTTTGAAGAGTAAAGAGATGAAAATAACACCCATTAAACTGTTATCCAGACTTAGGCATGGCCGGACTTTGCTCTGCTGCAGTGGGACAGTAGTGTAGTTTATTTGGGCTTTCTTTTTTTGTGGAATTAAAAGTAGAAAGGAGCTCTCTCCTTTCCACTTTTATACAAGTCATGTTTTGTAAAGCATAATTACACAAAACACTAATCATCAGATCTGTCAAGTGTTCATGGGTTGGCTTTTTTTTTGATATAAATAAATGAATGATCTGTTCACTCTCTCATGTCTGTGCTTTCTCAGGTTTGCTTTGATGAACAGGAAAGTTTTGGATGTATTTGGTACTGAAGCATCCAGGAACTTCAAGGATTTCACGCCTAAGCTTGACCCAAGATACACTGTTGTACCACCAGAGCTACCTCTGGAGCTGTCATGAAAATTATAGTATACCTTGTCATTGAATGTGACCAGTGTTTTGTCCTGAAAAGTTGAATAACTTAATAGTAATGTATATGGAGGAGGGCTTTGGCTCCACTTCAGTATTATTTCAATGAGAAATGCTTTTTACCAATCAAAAGTACTGGAGCTTTGTAGGAAGGTATGGCTTAGTGATTAAGCCTCTTCCACGTACAGAACTTATTTCTGGGTTACTGTAGTTGGCTGACAGTATGGTAGATTCCTGAATGAATTAAACAAATGAGTAATATATTTAGAGAAGGAAAACATACACAAAACACAAATATGCATCATAATTTCAAAAATTTTATTCATACCAGTAGAATACTTGGTAAAACTAAAAGTAATTCTGAATTTAGAATTCTGAAGTTAGAAGGGAAAATGTATGGCATGGGTTAGGTCCAGAATTTCACCTGATCTTAAATCTATTGCAGTCTGGCGAAAAAGTCTCCTTGGCTTTCCCAATTGCGCCACTGATTAATCTCAAAAGAGCCACTGCCCACTCATTATTTAAAAGGACAATATTTTACAGAGCTATGGTTGCAAAGTATGGCATTCCTTAGTGAAAAAAAAAGAAGTGCATTAGTGCAGAAATCACATTCCAGGGCTGTAAATCCCAGTGACGATACAAAAAACAGACAAGGAAAATAAAAAGGCAATACCAGCGACTTGTGCGTAAGGAGCAGCAGGGTGTGGTGGTTTGCATTTGCCAAGTGGAAAATGACAAAACAGGCAGGGAAGGAATGAAATGTTTCAGATGGTACTGGAAACAGCAGTTACAGAAATAAAAAGCCGAGAACAAAACAAAACAAAATCCTCCAAAATATACTAAAATTAAATGTTTATTTTTAAAGGGCTTAACATTGTCCCTTTAGATGGCATTGGCTTGTTTGTAAAGCAGCATGCCAGCCAGCATTTCCAGTGGCCTTTAGAAGGGAACTGACCTCTGAGGTTAGGTTGTTTTGACGATCGTACTGATAGTGTTTTTTCCTTGTATTTGGTGTAGAGTGGTTTCCTATTGCCCACCACACAGCCGTAACTATGGCAGTTACATTAAATCTGATATTGTACTCAATGCAAGTAAATACCTATTCAAAGTCCATCTCATTTTTATCCTACATATTTCTACATATACTAATTTGTGTTCTAAAGCAAGACATTGACATGCTAATTGCCTTTTTGTCTTTTTCTTTCCTAGACTCCATTCATGTGAATGGTGTCTGTTGCTCTAGAACTCAATGAGAAGTTGAGCTATTTTTGCATTCAACTGAAAAGACATGTGGTAAGCCAGGGAGCAAAAGCTAAACTATGTTGCACGTATTTTAAGAAGAAAAAAAGAAGAAATCAGTGTTTCTGCTGAAAGTCTTTGTCAGATAATATGAATTGGATTAATCAATAGAATCTTTGTCTCATAACACTGTAATCCTACCCCAGCAGTACGCATATTTTAATTCTCTTTAATTTAATTTCATATTACTGATCAAAAAATAATTTTATTGAATTTACAGAGGTATCAGGAAAATTGTACCAGTCTGAGCACAAAATCAGCTTCTTTATCAGCTGCTGTATCAGAGATTCACTATCAATGTTACTTCAAACTTTAAAACAACAGTTGTCCGAGTTATTGTGAATACAATTCTGCACGCCAGTTTGTAAGCAGTATTTTATTGCTGGAAATATTATTTTAAAATTCCTCAGAAGGAAATAAAACCTAATTCAACAAGAACTTTAAAAGGATTGTAATAGGTTTGTAGCGTTTTTCCACTGGAATATGGTCTAACGTATTTGACTGTGTAAAATCTGAGAAGTTATATATTTTAGGTAACATGTTAGAACTTACACTCTATCTTATGAATGCTTTCTAGTATATATAACTATATGCTGTTCTGAAACTTCAAAATATTTTATAAATAGATTAATTTTCTTCACTGGAATGATAATTGTGATCGTTTCTCTATTTGAGTTAAAAAAAATAAAAATCCAAGTCCTACATCTCAGCAGCTAAAAGTTTTGTCTTAAGTTTTCTTGCTTCCAAAATTCAGTCCTTGTTTTATTTTCATGTAATATATAAATAAAATAAATAAAAAATAAAGATAAAAAATATAAAATAAATTATTTTTATTCAGATCAAATATATGTAAGAAAAAAAAAAAAAAAGTAAAGTCTTAATGTTTTTTCCCAATAATAAAGAGTTGCTGCTTGAAAAAAGTGACTTTTTCTTTATGTTGTTGTTAAGCTATCTGAAATCATGAGCGAAGTGGTGAGTACTCTGATTAAGGAATGCTGGGCACGTGACCAAGCATTTATATTATGCGTGTTTAGAAGATAAAGCCCTGACACAGTGGAAGTGAAAAGGTAATGCAAAACCAGTTCAGCTGATAGCTTCAGCTCAACACTTTCATGTTTAATTGGAAAAGATTGGAAAAAATGTTTGACACCATTTAATCTTTCTTTTCTAAACAGAGGAAACCGCATAACGCGTCCTTGAGGTGGAGAAGGGCTGCATGCCTCCAGCTGTGCAGTTGGCTGGTTGGCCTCATGTGACTGAACAAGCAATGTTCCTTCCCACTTGGTGGGGCACAGCTATTTATTTATTATTATTATTATTATTTTTATTTTTATTTTTATTTTTATTTTTATTTTTATTTTTATTTTTATTTTTATTTTTAT
>JAPSGF010000008.1:21926718-22001039 GCA_035772895.1 Perdix hodgsoniae
TTTATTTTTATTTTTATTTTTATTTTTATTTTTATTTTTATTTTTATGTTCATGTGATGAATATCTGTCTGACCACCTCCAACATCTTGTGGGAGAAGTTGATTTTGCAAAGGAATCCTGGAGGAGAGTCACTCAAGAGGTGGTGGGAATGAGGACCATCAGTATACGTTGAAAAAATGTGATTATGTTGTGTTATGTATACTTTGCAGAAGTCCTTTTCATTGTAATTCCTATTTTGATGGGTGGATTCTCATTATTATTCTTTGTCTGCCAACTTTCAGCTGATTTTTGTGCTATGTGAGATTGCTTCCATTGCAAACTTCTGTCACCTTTCATAGTCCTTGCTGGAGATGATGCTGAAGGTGCTGGCATCTGAGATCCGCTTAAGAAGAGGAATTCTATTACAGAATCATTTTCATTCTGAAAACTTTTTCAGGTTTGCAAGATTTATGTGCTATAGATGCTTCCACCAGTAGATGTTTTGTCTCTTTAGAGTTTTATTAATAAAAGAAAAGAGTAGGCAAAAATGACACATTTTTGTACATAATTCCATCACAGCTCATGAGGTAAGGAAGATATCATAACTTCAGCTCATCAACTGAGACTGCACAGAGCCATGCTCCCAGGCAGGCTACCATGTAAGCAACACTGTCACTGTGGTGTTTGTTTATGTGTTGACTTTTAAGAGGGAACAAATTGTCTCAGTGTGCCTCAGTACTGCGTGGGTACCATATAAAACAGGGATCAGACTCCAGGTCCACCACAGCTGCTGAGGCAGCCTGGGCAGGGGACACCCTCAGTTCACCACAGCCCCTCCACTACCGGGGCCATCAGGCCTTGCTCTGGATCAGTGTTCCTGTTGTGTTTAGGAAATCAGGCATATTTTCACCAGCCACATCTTCACACTGTTCCTGCAAAAGTTGTCTCTCAGAATCACAGAATTATTAAGGTTGGAAAAGACTATTAAGACCCTTTTAAGTCCAAGCTTCCCTAAACCCTTACTTATTCCTCCTTGTGTTCCTGGTACCCAGCCCTGAGAAATGCTGCATTAGCCCTGTCACACTGGGCATACTGTTTCCCCAAGGATGATGGACACTCCAGGCATCCTGGTTGGAATTCCTAGGCTACATGAATCCTATGGCATACTGCATGCTACACACTCCTGTAGGAGTGCACTGGTATTTTGCACAGAGCTGATCTAGGCCTCTTGGCTACAGACTAATTACAGATTAATTAGTAAAGGACCTTTCCTCATTACCCAGTACTTTCCATCAGGCAAGATGGCTCTGTGGTCAGGGTGATGTGGAGTGGGCCCTTGCTCGGTTGCATTTGGAACAGGACTACCAAGGTACATGACAATTTCTGTCGGGGCTGCCATGTCAAGTGTTCTTCTGCAATGGAATTATTGAATTTTGCCTTGAGTGGATCTCTGAAGGCATGGCCTTGATCTCCCAGGCAACATATCATGCATGATGTGAAGATCAAGGTGGATTTCTAAAGCAGTTCATCTGAGTCCTGTGCCAGCAAGGAGCTATCCGAAAGATATAAATACCTTTAGCTTGCTGAAGCTAAACCTGAAGCCACAACCTGCAGTGAAGTGTAACCCCAAAGGCAAAGGAGTGCTGTTTATGTAGGAGTTATCAGAGAAGCAGAAAACATGGTATATAATAGCCCTTGAAAAGTCTTCTGTGCGCTCGCAGGCTTATAAAGGAGGAAAAGCCATCAACTTCTGTATATGTTCTTTTCTGACTGAGACCAGCAGCAAAACCTTCATCTCCAGTCAGCTAAGATGAAGGCAGAAAACTAGAGGCCCATGAGAACAAACTCCAGATCATTAGGCCACTCAACTCCACTTTTCCTTTTTTTCCATTTTGGGATCTTTTTTTCAAGGAGGTCCTGGAGTGACCCAGGCCTGGGCTGATTAGATCAGTCTCAGCAAACTGTCCAGATCCAGATCAGTACTTGCATCAGACATGCCCGATGGCCTCCCGCAATTTGCAATTTGTACCACGAAGAACAAAGCGGCACTGATGAAAGCCTCCCGCTTTGATAGTGTTGCTCACATGGTAGCCTGCCTGGGAGCATGGCTCTGTGCAGTCTCGGTTGATCAGCTGCTTTGTGAGCCCAATATCAGGCTTCACTTTGCAGCTCCAAGAAACAGAGGGAAGCCAAAGATTAAAGTTGGCAGTGCTCCTGTTGGAAGCTTCATGCTTAAGTCTTGCTCACCCGAACAAGAGTTCCCACTCATCTCACCTTCACCCTCATGGTTCTTCAAACCCAACAGTAACATGCAGCCTCTGAAGACTGTAGATGACTGTGCTCCAGGGCACACAGAATCCAACCCAAACACAGCAGGTCAAATTCAACTTTCTTGCTCAGCTGGGAGCAGTGGCAATGTCGCTGCCTTTCTCAGCCAAGGGTGTGCTTGACCCAAACGCTGGCTTTGATCTGTATGTTGACATTGCTCCAGCAATCATAATACCACTCAGCATGGGATTAATTTTTGATTCCATGACTGGTTTGAAATTATTTTGCTTTAATAAGTTTGAGTGGGAGGAGAATATTCTTACAGAAATGAGAATGAGTCCAAATAAAACTGCATGTAGCAATGCAAAGTAATTTTCCTGGGAGCTTATGTGAGCTGAGGGCAGACTTGCAATCTCTATCTCAGCTTAGATTCTCAGAGTAAATGTTTTTTTAGGCTCCTTATCCACGAGGGTTTCTATCTAAGTCACTCTGAAAGTAATGCCTTCTATTTATTTTCATTGAAACTACATCAGATACAAAGAGCACAATAATGGTCTTTGACAGAACAAACTCTCAGCTGCAGAACACTATGTTTTAATAGTCACCTGTGCATTATTGCCAGTGATGATCAAGAACATCCATGCTGTGTATGTTACCACTGCTGAAACGGACCACCCACCACCTCACTGTGCTCACATCCAGTGCTTGGTTCCACATTCAGTAAGTATTGAATGTCAGAGGGTAAAATTTTCTCTGCATGGAGAAATTCAGTGACACACCTTTCCTTGTACACCTCCTTGTACACACTTGTATGTCAGACTCCACTTTGTCAGACAGCCCCTCTGCTGCAGTCTGTCGCACAAAAACAAAATGTGTCAGAATGCTGCTAGGAAGGTTCAACTTCTTGCTATCCGACCAACATCCACCTCTGATGTAGTGGGCCACCAATAAAATAGAAGACATTACTTTTGGAGCAGCCTTCATATAAGGAAGGAGTGACCTGCTGCTTTCTCTGCTGGGATATACTGCCCAAGACTTCCTCTCCTGCCTTCTCTCTCCTACAGCAAGTGAGAGCACAAATTGGACTTCCAGAGAATTCAGCAGTCTAACTCACCCGTTCTGCTGTTTCAGTCTCAAATCATGACCACTGTTCACCATACTTTCTTTCTAACTTGCCTTTGGTGTACCATTTTCTGATGATCTTCCGCTCTACTGGTGCTACTGTACAGATTTCCTTAGCTGCACAGGTACTAAGCAGCCTCCCACCTGCACACACACGGGTCAAGAGTGTGTCTTGACCCCTGTCAGGCCTTCATCACACCCAGGAGATGCAGACAGTCCATGGGGAACAGCATCAGGCCCTTGTGCCCTTCCAGAGATCTGCCAGGGCCTGCTGGCCACATACTGCTTACTCTCAGCCAGCTGACACCAAGGAGGTTGCTAATAGCACCAAGAATACACTTGGCAATGTCCCCTGGCACCCTTCAGTTTGTGGTGTGGGTGCACAAGGAGGGACAGGACTTCATGCAGGCCCAGAACTGCTGTTGGGTCAATCCTGCATTCTCTGCAGATCTGGAAGCAGCAATTAAACCACAGATTTCCTTGTGATTTAGAGGTTTAATTCCTGATGGGACTTGTCACATCACCGCTTTGTCCCTTTGTTCTCACAGGAAGTTTCTGATTCCAGTCATTGCTTACTGCTGTTGCAAGGGAGGAAAGTGAGTCATGGTGTTTCCTATTGGCCTGATGAGATATGCAGAGAAACGACCTGCAGCGGGCTCTGCCCAGACAGCCCAGCGCCTGGCAGAGATCAGGCAGGGAGCTCTCAGATTCATTAGTGCGACTGCAAATTTATTGCTCGTACCAGGAACAGACAGAAATATGTTTCCCCTGTGGGCAATCACTCCGGGAAGGAGCAGCGCTGCTTTGTCAGGGATCGGGATCAGGCAGGGCCATACGCACTTTATAGCTTTCACCTCTGTAATTTATTGTGGGGACAAAGCAGGGGAGGAAAACGGATGCGTGCAGAACAAAGATGGATGTGACCTTTCCTCTTGCTCACCCCTCTGCGTGCTCTCTGGGATCATTTCCATTTTCCAGGGGTTGTTCAGCCCGTCCAGAGGACACACTGCAGTGGCTGAGCACCTGGGCCTGCTGCCATTTTGGCTTCCCCAGCTCTCCTCTCCTCTCCTCTCCTCTCCTCTCCTCTCCTCTCCTCTCCTCTCCTCTCCTCTCCTCTCCTCTCCTCTCCTCTCCTCTCCCTCCAACATCCTGTCACAGTTTTTCTTTCAACAAAACCACATTATTTTTTTTTGCTTTCAAGCTCAAAAAATGAGGGAGGAAAACAAGTCACTACTGCTTGAGGAGAGGGAACAACCCTCCTGTCCCACCAGCACGTCCCCATGTACATAAAATTACCAAAAAATTGTTGGGTAGCCTATGTTCAGCATGGCAGGGAAGAAAAATGTGCTTTTTGTGCTCATTAAAACAGGAGGAAGCCAAAACTGTGCAGCCTGGCTAGAGACTGGAGCAGAGGGAAGGGCTGCATCCGATGGTCAATTACTCACAGGCATTTGCCTTTTTTATTTCTCTTGTGAACTGGCCAGTTCCTCCTTGTGCAGGAGCACGTGAAGTAGAGGAGAGGAAATGCTGCTCTGCAAGTTTAATTTTAGTGGGTGCTGCAGGCTCTGAGGTCACACAGGAAAAAGTAGAGAACCAAATTAAGGGGAAGATAGTGAGCATGGACCAGATATAGGGATGGAAGGATATGAATGTGGCTCTGTCTTTTCAGCCATCACTGCATCTGAGAAATTGTACTGGCACAGGCTGCCCAGGGAGGTGGTGGAGTCAATGCCCTGGCTGTATTTAAGAAGTGTGGAGATGTGGCACTGAGGGACATGGTTAGTGGGGATGGTGGGGATGGGTTGATTGTTGGATTAGGTGATCTTAGTGGTCTTTTCTATCCTTAATGATTCTGCAATCTTCCTTATCCTTTAATAGGTAGATCCTTAACTTTCCATCCTCCAGATGGAAGGACTGAAGAAATAAAATTTCATGTTACAGACTCAGTTGCTCGTATTCTTGAGTCATTTGCAACCTGTTGACTCTATAGTTTTCATGAACCTCAGAGTCAGCCCTGCTTTCTGGTAGGGCTACCCCTATGGAAGGTTACAGCTCCTTACTGCCTCAGATGTTGAGGCAAGCAATACCTCTGCATCAATAAGCACATTTCCAGAACTCCTCACCCAGGAATGCTTCACATCCCCAATTGCCCTGATGCCATGAGATGACTTCTCCATATATAAATACACACAGAGGCATACATGCACATAACAGATGCCTACAGTGCAGGGAAGAGAAATTCAGGATTTTGCTTAGCTTTGCTTCATATCAATTAATGTGATGCTCCTGGGAGAAGGGATATTTGATTTTAATCAAAGCAGGATTATAAAGGAAGCACATTTTCAATAGAGATGAAGTGTGTATATATTTCTCTCCCATCTACACTTTATAAAATTCTGTACCACTGATTATGAATACCAATCTTTTTTTTTCTGGTGAGGGTATGAATTTTTATTCAAAATGAAGCATAGAAAAAAAAAGTTACAGCTAACAGCATGTTGTCTCTGCCAAGGAAACTGTGTCCAAGACTCATTTCTTGCACTGATGCACGAAATACTCATCCTGCCTTGATGCCGTGTCTAATTCCTGTGCCTTCTCAGCAACTCCTGTGCAAGGAGTTTTTGTACCTTCTACATCATACCTAGGGACAAGGTGGGAGAAGACACTGGGAAGTGTCTGTGGCATTCGGTGCTGTCTCTGTCTCTTTCAGAACAATATGGTTGACAACTGGAAATGCTTATCTTCGTAGTATTGCAGAGGAGGGAGGAACAGTAAAAAACAGTGAAAACAGCTGACAGAGAAGAAAGAGAAATAGAGCCATCCATTGCTCTCTGTGTTTGGAGGACAAGGCCAGACAGGCCAGAAATGAGCAGGCTTGCTGGTGAGGGAGCGGGGAGAAACAGGAGAAGCAAACTGTATTTGAGTGCCAAAGGGTTTGGACATATGTTCTTAGCCTTAAGGCTGAGACAAACCAAACCCTGCAGGGAATCTATGCATATATATATATATTTTAAACACTAAATAGCCAGATTAAAAGCCAGTATGGTGTGGAAATAATTGGGAAGATATTATTTCCTGATTCCCGTGGGAACGTGAGCAGGGATACCCTGTGCCAGTTGCTGTCAGCAGCAGCTATTCTGAGAGGACCCAAGTACCAGGTTACAGCAGCCCAGGCTGGGAGGGCACGGACTGAAAGAGCAGCTGATCCCAGTTGTCCCAATTAGTCTGCTACTGATGTCATTCCTCTGCTCCTTAGCCTGCAGGTGAAAAGTAAGCAACCTAAGTTACACCCTCCAGTATTTGTGAAATGCCATATCCTGACAAAAAGCAGAATGGCTTCAGCTTGCATGACTTGGAGTATAGGTGATGCTGTTCCTTGGTTTGGCTCTGTGTGCTCAAAATTCTGCTCTGTGAAGAGATTCATTGAAGAAATGCTCTTCCTCTGCAGTGGGGGGGGAAGACTGTGGAGGAGAGCATCTCCAATGTATTCAGATCTGGTGAGGCCACATTTCAAGTACTGTGTTCTGTTTTGGGCCCCTCATTACAAGAAAGACATCGAGGCCATGGAGTGTGTCCAGAGAAGAGCAACAGAGCTGTGAGGGGTCTGTAGCATAAGTCTTATAGGGAGTGGCTGAGGAAACTGGGATTGTTTGGTCTGGAGAAAGAGAAGAACCTTCCTGAAAGGAGGTTGTGACAAGGTGGGGATCAGCCTCTTCTCTCAGGTAACAGCAACAGAACAAAAGGGAATGGCCTCAAGCTGCACCAGGGAAGGTTCTGGTTGGATATTAGGAAATGTTGCTTCTCTGAGAGTGGTAATGCATTGGCACAGGCTGTCCAGGGAGGTTGTGGAGTCACTGTCCCTGGAGGTGTTCAAGAGCCGTATGGCACTGAGGGATACAGTTAGTGGGCATAGTATGGATGGGTTGATGATTGAAGCTAGATGATCTTAATGATCTTCCCAACCTTAATTATTCTTTGATTCGGTGATCTCATTGGGCCAACCCAGCTTGTCTGCAGGATCATGGGAATCTGCATGAACTTCTCTGACATGCCCCGTTTCTCATTCCTGTTCAGAAGATCTCCAACTGTCCTTTTGTCCATTTAATTTAATTTGTTTTATTATTGCAGAAATATATATTTTTTAAATCAGGTTAATTAAAATGTGTATTATAGGTACATGGGCAAGCAGCAGCAGTGGATATGTTTACCTTGGGAAATAGAAGTGCTCTGGGTGTCCATGTGTTGTCCATGTGCTGGCTTTGCTCTCTGTTCTCCCTCTCCTCCTGGGCTATTGCCGTATTTCGGAGATGAGAGGTCTACATCTCCAGTGGTTGGACAAGGGGAGAGGCTTTTGGGGAAAGGAGGAGGCAGGGAGGCTGATGTGTCAAAGAGGCAGCACGGTCAACTTTACTGTGGTGTCAGAAAAATGTTTGCCAGGTACCCTGTGTTCCCCAGCCTTCTCTCACAGTGCTTCTGCCAGGCGTGGCTTACTCTAGTAAGCAGACACTCAAAAAAGAAGAAAAGACAGTCCCTGTTCTCCCTGTGAATGTACAAGAAGTCACATGGATTTTTTCCATTGTCCATCCTGTCTGTGAATTTTTGTGTCCACATCTCAATCCACCATTAGTCATGGTGAAACAGCTCTTTTTCCAGGGGAAATGGAGGTTTTGAGAGGGTTTTGGACAATTGGCAGGTAAGCAGCAATAGGAGATAGTTGTCATGTGCAGAGTGCTACTTCTGGAAACTTTCCCTCCTCCGAGGCCATATTTTTTAATCTTCCTTAATTCAGTGATTCTGAACTCCCATTTCCTCTTTATTCTGACTTCTGCATGGCATTTCTTTTCCATTTCTGCTTTCAAGCTCTTATATGAGTTTGGCCAAAACTGCTCAATGTCATTCCTTTGTTTCCTCTTTCAAACAGTGCTCACCATATTCTGTCTGGCCCCGTGCATTCTCCATTTTAACTCCAAGTGTGTGGGTTTGGGATCAAAAACAAGAGTCTTTTATTATGCAACTGTACAACAGAATGAGGCTCTAGTGTCAAAAGGAATCACAGAACAACGTAGGCTGGAAGGGACCATGGGAAGTCATGTAGTCCAGCTCCCTGCACAGAGCAGGTCAGATAATGGCCCTAAGATTTTGTCAGTAGTAACAAATGACCCTCTTTATTCCTAGTTATATTTTTAATTGTTTGATTCTCCTTTACTTTAAAGTAGTTGATACCTACATGTAGAAATAGGTATTTCTGATTCTGAGGGTGGGAGAAGAGCCCTAGTTCAAGCAATGGTGTAGTTAAAGACTTCACCCACTTCTCACTGCTTGGTCTGATAGAGATGAGTTCCCTTGGTTTGTGTTCATTGCCAAATGACTGATGACTTGTGCACTGAAAGTGCATCATCCAGGATGTCAGAAAACCAGGATGTACCCAAAGTGGAAATTTCTTCTAATGTTAGTAGAGGATTACCAGACACAGCTCAAAGGTAGCTATTGAATACTCACACCTGCATGGGAAATGGCAATGCTTCAACAGTCAGGGAAAAGCACCAAAGGATGTTATATTGTCTAACTCCCTCCCTACCTACCACAGTCCCCATCCCACAACAGCTACATTTACAGCTAAGACAGCCTGCAGTGAAGCAGCCTAACAGAACCAATGTCACGTTTGTCATCACATGACATTAGTGACTCCAGGCCCAGCTCCAAGCAGGAACCACCTGGAAGAGCTCTGGTTGTGGCTTTTGATGTGATGGTGCGAATTCATGCCTGCTGAGGATTCATTGCACTGAACTGTTTGTGTCTGAGAACAGGAGATGGGTTGATGCTGATTATCTACACAAGGAGAAGGCTTAGAAATCTGGGGCTGATTGCCCTCTCATGTTCAGTAATTCAAGACTGCTGAAATCATACCAAGTCTTCTCTGTGTAAAAGCATAATCCAGCCTGATAGAGCCACACAACTGTACAGAAGAGGCTAGGGAAAAGGCAATTATTTTCAAACTGGAAGAAAAAACACCTAACCAACTGGTCTATATGTAAATCCATAAATCTGAATTTCTCTAAGCTTGTACTTGACACTACTGTTTTGAGCAGGGACATAGTCAGTGGGCATGGTTATGATGGGTTGATGGTTGGTCTAGATGATCTTAGTGGTCTTATCTAACCTTAACATTTCCATGATTCTATGATAAGTACATACATTTTCAACCATAAATGTTTATGATAAGCCTATACAATTTTATGTAGGTGTGTAGCATGTAGTACAACAATAAAGACAAACAGTTTTCCTAGTAAATAATGAATTATTTAAAAGTTGGTGTCCACAACAATACATACATTTATAAAACATATTCTTGTATTTTGTAATGTTCTGTCAACATGAGAAAACTAGAAAACTTTGTTCAGCTTCACCGAGCTGCGGTGTTTTATATGAGCCACTCATCCAGTTTAGCACACTGATTCTGCTTGAATCCTTTTTACTTCAAACTTTGGTTTCAGTTATGCTTAACCCAAAGGAAAGCTAAGCTTAGCAACTTTTCCAAACTGGTGCCTAGGACAGCTGGTGACGGCTCCGGCTATCAGTGAAACTTGAGCCAAAGACTGTTTCACTGTTTCTTTGTTTTGTTTTCACCTCTAACCTTCTTTTGCCCAGCTCCAGGCATGCATTTCTTTAGCAGATCCCTGCATTGGGGTGTCCAGTGCTAATGTTTGTCCCTTTTCCCATCACTCTCAGCTTGTTGATTCCACATCCCATGTCCCCAGCCTCAAACCTTTGCTATCTTCCATACTTGTTCTCCTCTACACTGCATCATTACCTCGAGGTCATAAATATTTCCTTCAGTACAGAATAACTACCATCTATATAGAAATTATGGTTTTACCACAGAATTAGAGCAAAGAAAAATAAATCAGACAGCAGCCATCATGGTTGCTAGTAAAATCTACTGTCAGGAGCTTGAGGAGAACTCCAAGCAGGCCAAGGCATGTTTAAACAAAGCTTGGCTAGTCCTGTGGGCTTGCAGAGGATGAAGCCCGTGGCCTTTTACCTGCAATAGTAATGCTGAATTTAGTGGGATAAAGAGTGACAGCAGAATGAAAGCATCACAAAGATTTGACGTCCAGACTGACTCTTGAGAAACAGCACTAATAACATCTTCTCATCCTGCTAATTCCTCTGTCAGAAGACTGTTTTAGGACAGAAAACACTATATCAAATATTTGCTCAAAAACAGACAGAAAAGTTACTCTGCACTATACTTCTGTAAGAAGTCCATTATCACTTGATAGATGTCCAGTTTGTCAAATGTGATGTATTTACATTAGACACTGCTTCAGCTCTTGACCTTGATGACCCTTTCCTCTCCACTCTGTTCCAAGATCTTAAGTGCAGCAACCTAAACAGTGGCCAGGATCTTTTGCCCCTCTTCAAAGTCAACTCTTTATTTTGTTGATATTTTTCTTTTATAGTGGGATTCAGCTCACCAAACTGGATGTCTGCGGTGTGGGAGCCTATTCCTGATAGCAGCACTGGACATCAGTGGAGAGAAAAGGGTACTTCAAGGCACTGAGTCTTCTTTGCTTAGGTATCTGTTTTAAGATGAGATGATAGAATCCCTACAAGTTTTCTCCAGTGTATGCAAAATGTTGTTCCAGACACATGGTTTTATTTTGTTGTTGATTTCTGAGGCATAAAAAATACATATAATATTAGTAAGAATTATATTTCTTTTAGACATTCACAAACACATTCCTATGTGCACTCTAACATACTGCAGTGAGAAGGTAGGGATAGTGAATAAATTAAGATTGTATAGCTTTTTTCCCCAATTTTCAGTAAAGGAAAAGCTTTTCATGAGAAAGTGCCCAGGGTCAGACATTTTTGTAAAAAATATTGTGTGATCTTTGGATTCAACAGGGTTGATCAATGTGACACTAGGTGGCATTGTATAAATACGTATAAAGCTTTGTGTTTTATTTTGCTGTTTCAGAAGAATGATCAAGTATGAAAATCTCACTGAAACGAGTGGGTTTTGTTCACAGGTTTCTGTTTTCTGTTCATTGTAGTTTGTGATTTAGCATCACTGAAATGTGTGGAGTAGTCCAGAGATAAAGTGCATTTAATTGCTTCATCTGCTGGTGGGAATTTACAGCTCACAGTCCTTTTGTTTAGTCAATGCCTACTACCAATATCTTCTAGAATATAACAGAGAATATATTCAGTTGTCATGGTTTCTTATCTTTTGTGAGCAGTTGAAGGTCTCAGTGGTTCAGTCCCAAGGTGGCCAGTGGGTTTCGGTGAATCAACACAATCCATTGAGCATCCCTCTTCTGAAATAAATGTCACCTACTTGTTTTTAAGAACTCCTGTCAGCTAGGTTGTGACTCTCAGGGATCACATCAGGATATTGTGATGGCTCCTGTTCTTGTAAACTTGTTTGAAACACCAACAAATTCAAACAGGAGGATGTTGATATGCACATCATGGGAGGAAATTAATCTTTTTTTTTTCACCAGTGGTAGACTTTGGGTGTCTCAAGCATGAAATTATTCAGTAGGATCATGTTCACACTGGAGACTAGGGAATAAACTAGATTAAAAATTTTCTTGGAAGCAGCAAAATTTCACAGCCTGTTCTGAACACCGAGGTGGACAACACCTTAAGAAAGGGGACATTGCAGGAAAGCAAATCCTCTTGACTGATTATTCCTTCTAGGCCAATGCAGATGTTGAGGAACACATTCCTC
The DNA here is from genome assembly GCA_035772895.1 of Perdix hodgsoniae. Lineage (NCBI taxonomy): Eukaryota > Metazoa > Chordata > Aves > Galliformes > Phasianidae > Perdix > Perdix hodgsoniae. Next base: position 21,938,828 of record JAPSGF010000008.1, read on the forward strand.
AACATGTCCTGCTCTCAACCTGACTCCAAAGGGAAGATAGCCCCTGAAGGCCCAATGCAAAACAAACTGGAGCCAATGCAAGTGAACCTTTACCAACCTGGTGAAGAGAGCTTTATGATAGCAAAGCTCTTGTATCTTTTCTGGGAAATCTGTACAACTGGGAACTCTCTGGAGTGCTGGCAAATGTGCAATATAGCCAACTAACAGGAGGAATTGGAGCTCTGCATGAAGCTCCAGGACTAAGACCTCATTGAGATCACAGTGACACGACAGGATGAGTCATACATTTGAAGTACTGCGAAGTTGTTTAGGAAAGACAGGGTAGAAAGATGAGAAGTCATCATCCTTTTTATGAGAGAATGTGGGGAATGCCTGGGGCTCTGAATAATGAGCCATAATTTAAGAGTTTATGGATCAGTATTAAAAAGTGTTGTTGTTGTGGATGTCTGATACAAACAGCCTGATCAGGAAAAAGTAGTCAAGGCATTTCTCAGTCGGCTGGAGGAAGTCGCACATTCGCAGGCCCCAGTGTTCATAAGGGACTTTGACCATCTGAATAGGAGTAGTCAGCACGGATTTGTGGAGGGGAAGCTATGCCAGACCAACCTAATTGACTTATTCAAGGAAATGATGACCTTGGTGGATGAAGGGAGGGCAGTGGATGTGAACCTTAATAAGACTTTTGGCTGTCTCTCAGAACATCCCTTGGTGAACTTTTGAGATAAAAGACTTATGATCCAATAGCATGAAGTCCAGCAACTAGTGGGGTACCCCAGGAGCTGATACTGAGGCCAGTACTATTTATCTTCATTAATGACCTGGAAAATGGAACGATTTCAGATGGAGCGGTTTGCTGTCAGTACAAAACTGAGAGGAGACCTTGATGCAGCAGACTCCATGAAGGCGGACTTTGAAAGGATGGAGAAATGAATGGGCAGAAGACTTACGAAGTTCAGCAAAGAGAACCTTGAGTTTCTCTGCTTATGGCTGAACCTGTGGCTCAAATCTTCAATTTCCAGAACATCTGGGTCTATTTTAAGCAGGGCAGAGTGATTGTTGCCCTGCAGGACTGCCCCAAAGCTCTGTTCTGTTGCTCAGGGACAGAAGTGGCAGACGTGCACTCTCATTTTTGGAAAAAGACCAGTTATGACCACAGTTATATTTACTGCTGTAGGCTAGCATATAAAACTTGGTCCTGCTGGAGCCTGTAAGAGAAGAAATTGGCTTTCAGTCTTTAATATGATTTGGTACTTGGACTGAATTTTTTGTGCTGGGGAGATCTCACACACAAAATATTTTAAGTTTTGATGGGTAAATAAGCAATATCTTTGGTAACTGAAATGCTGTGCCATGTTAGTAGTACTGCTATTAAGTACAGGAAGTTTATTTGTCTTCAGTTCTCTGAAGAAGCAGGCTGTCTGAGGTTCATTCTAATGTCCCCTAGATCCACCCAAACCAACCAAACAAACATGGATTGCAGCTAGAAACGTGCATGTTTTAGGAGAAAGCCATCCTTGCTCACCCTAATGAACCTATAGAGACAGCCAAGGCTACCTCAGTGCAGAAGGTGGGAGGTTTACGTGGGCAATGAAGGAAAAAAAGATATATTGATGGTTGGATGACATGATCCTGGGGGTTTTCTCCAACCTTAATGATTCTATGATTCTGTAATATTTTAGGAAAAAGAACTGCTAAAAGTTACTTTAAAAAACAAATAAACAAACAAAAAAAAACCCCAGGGATTATTTTCCTTTTGGCTAGTTCCATTATCTTTTAAATACTTTTGAAACTTCTCAAAAAAAAAAACCCAAAAAAACCTCACCTTAATTAAAAAAAAGATATTCTGTGTTAGTGTAGTTCATAATTGTACCAGATTATTTAAAATAGTTTAAAATTAAACTCCTTAAAGTAATTCAATGATTGTAGGAAAATAAATTACATAGGTGGTGATTTATGGTGTGGTTTTCACAAGATGGAAATAAACCAACCAAAATATTGTAAAAAATACATTTCTTGTCAAACACAACCCTGTAAAACATTTTATGTTTTATTTATTTTATTTTAAAAGCTTGAGATCTCTGGAGGAGTACCGAATGCTGCAATGATTAACAGACCTTAGTAATTGAACTGGCCCAGGAAAAGTTTCCTGTGGTTGCCTGCCATCTTCAAAAGTACTTTCAGTCAATAGAGCCTGTTTTACTGCATTTATGGATCATTGTTCCTATTTCATAGGAGACAGTAGGGAAATGAAAATGTGCTGAGATCATGGGGCAATAGAACTCAGCACAAAGACCGATTTATTTCTATCTTTAATAGCTGTGGGGAACGTCACAACATCTGTTCTTTGTGACTATGGAAAGCATTTGGTCAACCTGCCAGTTAGCAATTACTGCATTGTACCGACAAGAATGAACATCGCACGATTTCAGATATATGGAAGGTGCCTGTTGGGATGAATTTCAATCTGAGTTGTAGAACTGAGCCAAAAATTCAGTCAATCGTTTATATGACAAATTTGGGTTTCCTTCTGTCCATCTTTCTGATCCCTTAAATATGATATCTGATTCATTTCTTACAAATAAATGAGTAATTCCTTGGAGTTCTTTGGCCAAAATGAAAGGTCTGGAACTCTCCTCTGGTTTTGCCTTTGTGATTGAACATCCTTGCACAATGGGGCAAAATAATCGTAGTAGATGCCCACATGGTTGTTCTTCCATGTCAGTGTCACACTGCTGTGTGACCACAAAGAAAGCTGATGTAGCCCTTGGTGTACCTGATAAGCAGAGGAGAAGGGAAGATGCAGGGTAAAAACCTCCTAGCTGCTCATTGAGGAAAGGGGCACTTGCCCTAACCTTCAGAGCTACGAGCCCTCCCACACCATCCTATCTCCATGTTTTTATTCCCTCTCTGCTCCCCAAGATGTGCTTCATGCCTTAAGCTGTGCCAAATACTGAGATAGTGACTGCTGAGTATCATAGAACCACCAAGGTCGGAAAATACCTCCAAGATCAGCCAGTCTGACCATCTACCCACTACCAACATTTCTAACTAAGCCATGTCCCTTAGTACAACATCTAAACAATTCTTGAACACATCCAGGGATGGTGACTCCACCGCCTCCCTGGGCAGCCTGTGCCAGTGCCTGACCACCCTTTCAGAGAAGAAATCTTTCCTAACATCCAACCTGAATCTCCTCTGGTGAGGAGCCACTTGGAGCCATTCCATCTCATCCTATCACTAGTTATGCAGGAGAAGAGGCCAACTCCCACCTTGCCACAAACTTCCCTTCAAGTGGGAAAAGTTCTGTCAAAAAAGTAGGGTGTTACTACTGCATTTCTAAATTATTTCACATTGCTTTTGATACATACAGACAAAATGACAGCTTTATTTTGAGGATTTATGTTGGAATTTTTCACACAGTTTGTAAAGAAGGAATCCGGGTAGCTCTCATGATACCAGATCTCTTGGTGCCTTGTTTTCTCCTAGCTTTAAAATGCAGACAATACTTCTCATGCACAGACCACAAATCATTTTCTATGGAGACAGGTGTTACAGATATGCTACGTTTCTTACTTAGGATGGGCAATGACTGGCTTAGAAATCACATCGGATTGGTATTGTTACTGCATTGCATGACTCTACTCACATCCAGCTCTGTTGGTTGTGGCATTGGAACAGGAAAGGGAGGTTTGGGTTCTCCTTGGGTTCTGTCAGGAGGTGTTCATCCTGATTTTTGTGTTGAATATTTCTTCCAGCAGGCTAGCAAAGAGACAGTACCTTCTCCTTTGAGACTGACATAATATTTCTCAGTCATTTCAGATGTTAGTTCTGCTTCTATATTTATTTTTCATGTACTGGAGTGACATTGACTTTCATATCTTGTATAACACTTTTGTCAGCACTTTCATGCAATTCCCACCTTGGCAAAATTCTTCCCAGCAGGAACTTTTTATTGGAAATTTCAACTAGTGAAGAACATTTGTATCTGGAGAGGAGGGTCCCTTCTGCATCTCACAATTACCACACTACATGTACAATCCATGAAATTACAATATTCAACATCATATATTCAACTCAGTACAGATTTTATGTGCACTCATAAAAACAAAACCTCTGGGCCTTCCTTTTGGTGAGAGAAATGGAAAGCAGAATTGCACTGACATTACGGGTTGTCAAACACATTCATGATCCCTCTTCCCTGTTAGACAGAATTAGGACCAAAGCTTGAAAATGAGATGCTCATATTGCCATCCCTTAGTGATGCTGCAGAGTTGCTCCCTGAGGAACTCCTGATTTTGGATTCAGTACTGTGCTCTGATTTGAGCATGGTGTGAAAGGGCCCAGCCCACCCCCCTGTGGATTGCTTCTCCTATCCTCCTCCTAGGACCCTTTGGTGTAATATTTCCAAACCTCCATCTACCAAAATGCCCCTTTTAAAGACCAGAACAAGCGAATACTTCCAAAAAGTTACAGCTAAACCTAGACAGGCACATAGTTTTGCTGGTGGCTCTGGAAGAGCAGTAACTGGCATCAACAGTAGGATGGCAAGATGAGGACGAGTGGCTGGGGACAGCCTGGGGCATTGATCTCGTAGACCATGTCAGCTGCAGGCAGTACGATGTGTCCAGTACATACATTACATAGTGCAAGGGAGAGGACCCAGAATGGAGACCATAGGGAACTTAATTCTTCTTGCTAGGCTCAGACTTTGCCTGATGAGCAGATGCCCACTACAGCTGACCTGTCTATCCCATCTCTATTACAACTCTGGTGCTTGATTGGTTCAGCACCGCTTTATGCCTTTATACAATTAATTTCATTTTTCTTGGCATTTGAATGACCTTTTTTTTTTTTTTCCCAGACCTTCATTTAATGTTCATCTTCCCACAGACAGATTAATAGTGTGCTCTAATAACAGATAAGTGGTGCAGTAAATACCCTTGGGTCTTGTTACCATTCCAGGACTTATTGTTTAAGGAATGTGGCCCCAAATGTGCTAGCAAATGAAAATAATTAGTCATAGCCCATTTCAGACAACTGTTCTGTGCTCTCTGTGTGCACTTAGCAACACACATGTGTCCAGTACAAACCACTGGTGAGGTCCTTTTTCAAGCAGTGAGAGTCTGACTGAAGCTGGTGTTCTCACCATGCACTTTCCTAATATCTTGTGTTCTTAGTGTGCTTGGTATACAGATTTCTCTCATTCTGGGGAAACAGGCTGATGCTTTAACTCATACATATAATGCCATGCTGTGGTGTGAAAGATGAGGAGAAACTGTGATGTGTGCTGGAAGGTGTGTCCCTTCACTCTTACCTACTCTTTATGTAATCTACTGAACCTGCCTTAGCAGGGAGTTGGACTAGAAGATCTCCAGAGTTTTCTTCCAACGCCTAAAGATCTGGATTCCCATATTCTCTGTGAATTCTGAGCTCTGCCATGGGACAGCGGTGCCTCCTGGTTCCTTTGGCAAGATGGTGGCTATTTGCATAAAATCTAAATTAGAATGTTGTTATAATTGATTTCATAATCAAATTAAATTATTTTCAGGCTCTGCGCTGCCATCTGATGGCAGAATCATCCTTTGTTTTTTGGACTTGAGATCCTGGACTCATGGTGAACCCAACCCAACTCTTTCCAAATCACTGCATGGAAGACTCACCTTTTTCCTGCTATTCCAAGAAGCGTACCTGCCCTCTGTGATGACAACTCCCATACAATGCTCCCTTCACTTGGTGAGCCTTCATCTCACAATGCTTCAGTGATGGGGAGCTATTCGTTAGAGAAGCAAGCTTTTCGACAGTGTTCATTTCTTTGGAGGCTTCTCCTGCAGTACATAATATGGATAGAACTTGACCCTGAAAAGAAAGAAAAGCTCCTCTTTCCGGTGATACCACAGACCCATTGCACTGAACTTTGAGATCTCCCAAATTTTATGTAGGAGCATAGGGCTCAAGAATTTTTTTGTAAACATATATGTGAACAATATCTTCGCTTTCCTATTAAGCAGACTTGTGGGGAGCACGTATGCTTTAACCTCATTTCCACAGCTATTGCTGCCCTGGAAGATTACAGCTGTTCCCTCAGACAGTTCTCTCCATCATTATTAATTCCTCGAGCATTTAATCAACTTTGTGCAAAGAAGCCTGCAGACATTCCACTACTCTGTATCTGGTGAATTTGCAGTGTGGCAACCTGCATTATTAAATAGCTGTACTTTCTTGGAGAGCAAATCAAATCAAGCCTTTTTATTAGTGTAAGCAGAAGGTACTGCTCTTTGCAGCTTACTTTTTTTTTCTTGACTTGCTGCTTGTGAGGGACTAAGACTCTGGGCTCACATGAGGCCTCCATCCCCAGTTGCTTGTTTGGGCTGACCCTTTGGTCTTTGCACACAAAGGCTAGTTTACAATTTCTACTTTAATGAAAGAAGAGTGCTGGGCAAAGTGCTAGGTTGTATCAGATCTTTGCTGGTCTCCTCTAAGTAAAAAACGGAGTAAAGGATAAGCATAAGTCTAAGGAATCACTGAAGTCCCCACCTCAAACCTCAGCTCTGTGCAGTGGGTTGTTGCATCATTCAATGTGAATGCAGTGTAGTTTGCTTGGTTTCTAGGTCAGTTGCTGAATATTTTGCTATTCTTGCTATTTTTGGCTAAAGAACGCTATCCCCCTGTTCCTTCATTTTTCCCTAGTCAACATTCCAGTTTAAAGAAGCATAATAAATACTTTGAAATATCAGTGTTCGTGTTGATAACAATATCTTGTTACCTTACCAATCAGAGTAGAGTTACCAATAATATGGTATCGTTAAGACTTAAGGAAAAAACACACTTGCATATAGGATTAATTTGGTGGTAGAAAGAGTGGCTTAGTATTTTCCAAAAACAATGCCAAGATTGGCTTAAAATTATTTGTTATTGATGAATACTGGGGAATCTGCTTTGTATATTTGAAAAGATTTATTAGTCTGGAAAACTTTGAGGACTTTTGCACAGATAGATCATCCAGAAAGTCACCACAAAAAGCTTCTCTTAGCTTTGTATTCTTTAATATCTGGTGTTTCTGTTACCACTCATCAAGTGGAGATAATATGATTTTCGTAGTTACTGACATAAAAATAACGAATAAACACATTACTTGTTTGGAAGCACTTCTAGTTTTTACTGTACAATTACGCAGACAAGATATTGGCAAAACGCTTTTAAACAAGGAGTTGAATTTTATGAAAGAAATTAGTACAAATTTGTGGAAAAATACTGAGGGGCCACTTTTGCATTGGATATTACGCTACAACTAATTTGACTACTTCTATTTATAAAGCAGATACAGCTGTGGAAAAGCTTTGTAAGGAAACCTATAAAAATGTAGCTTTCATTCACTGTTAGCCCTGAACTGCGGATATGTTCTCCTTCCCATTGCCAAGCCTGTGGATAATTTGCTTTATTTTTCTATATGTGGAAAACACGTAAAGTTGACTGGTGGCTTCATCCAGCTGTAATGTAAAACCAGGAGACTTCTGCGGTTTTGGCTGGGGCTCTCTTTTACAATATGATTTTGATGGAAATAAAACCAACCTTGTTTTTTGGGAGATGGAACCTGAGTTGCCATCTCCTCAAGTAAAATACTCAATCCGAACTGCAGAGATGGTGCAGCTTGGATGCCCATGATGATCCTTGGCTTCTCCCTGCAGATGCACGTGCAACTTGCCCTTGATCTCAGAAAGGACGAAACCCTCACTGCAGGTCCACTACGTAAATTCTGTTTAAATTCTCACCTGGTAAGTATTTAAAATTTGTTTGTTTCCATTCCCTTGAGCTGTGCCAAGTTCGTAATTATTTTAATGCTCTTCTCAGTGTTTGGAGAATGGAAACCAAGTGGTTCTGTCACCTTTTTCCCAGTCAGATTTGCTTTCAGATGGCTGTGTTTTTGGATCAAAACCACTGAAGAAGGATGTTTTTTCACAGTGTTTCTCAGGGAGATTTCATTGCAGGAATGTGCTGTTAACTTATGCTAATATTACCTTTGGCAGTAGCTCTGTTCCCTCTTAATAAATACAGTCCAAAAGGACAGAACAAGTTGGATGAACTGACCAAAGTCTGTTTTTCTATTTCTGTCAGACTTCTGTGTATGAAGGAAGATTTCACTGATAAGAAGTCCCCGATCTGTCATGGTGTCTACTTTAAAAGGAGCTTTATTATAACAGAGACCAATCAATTACTCTAACTCGCATTCCATGGCTCCAGGCAGCTGACAGTTTCTAGACAATTTTAACTCAGAAAGTCAAAAACCTGGTGACAGGCCATTTTCACCTATATAGCCTAAAGCAGAAAGTATTTTTACTTCCTCTGTTACTGCTGAGATAAATCTGTTTCTCAGATTTATCTAATACACACAGTGTATTGCAGAATGCTGTGGAGGAAGTTGTGTGGAAACTTCTTAGAGAAAAGCTCCAGCCCATATTCATATCAAGGTCACGCTGGATGAGGCTCTGAGCACTTGATCAAGCTGTAGGCATCCCTATTCATTGCAAGGGAGTTGGATTATATGGCCTTTAAAGGTCCTTTCAAACTCAAACGTTTCTACAATTCTATGATATTCATGTGCCTTCATTCCCCAGTGCCAAAAGAAGCTGGTTCAGCATCACACTGGTATAAGTGACACCAGAGACAGTCACTGCTAAAACAATTCCCCTTCTCTCAGTCCTTGATGCATGGGCAGATGTGTGAAAAAGTGAAGGAGCCATTTGGCTTTCTGTGCCCACACCATAATGTTTGATACAAACAAATACAGGCTCCTGGCTGCTGATGTTCATCCCTATCTGCTTGCAATCAGAGCGGAGACAAGTAAGACCTTAATTCTTTGTGAACTTGGCAGACTTTGTAAACAAGATGAAAAATGATGTTTGAAGGGAGCTGGGATTTCACTGCTGCTGGTCTGAGCAGGATGGATGCCTGCTGAACATGTCTTCTGTCTTCTAAAGATAATTACAGTAAAGCAGCTGGATTTTAGCATTACCAGGCAGAGTGCCTGTTAAACCGAAATCTTACTTACAAGTGCTAATTGCTTTTTCTGTCTTTTGAGAAAATTTCAGTTATTTAATACTGAAATTTTCTTGTATAAAACTGACCGCATCTTGGAAAATTTTGCATCCCGTGCACTAATTGTGATTGACACATCACATGTCATCATAAGCTGGGAGGTCAGCAGGATTGACACCAGAGTTCTCCGAAGTCCTGTAGAAATTTTCTTGTCTATCATAGAATCATAGAATGGCTTGGGTTGGACTGCTTTAATTTACCTACTTAGAGCTCACCCAGTAAGAACTTCAGCATCAGAAAAATAATTTATGTGGGTTTTTCTGAGGATAAATTAGTGGCTGTTCTGATAAAGCAAGGTCTATGCACTCTTAATTTAATTTAAACTGAGAATATTGAGAACATTTTCATGCTGGCTGCCCCTCAGTATGCATTTAATCAGCTTGAATTCTGATTACAGACAGTGCTAAACCCTGGCTTGTGACCTGCACTTAGTAAGTTTCATTAGAAGTGATTTGGGCATCACTCAGATAGAACTAGATGCACTCAAGCTAAAAATAGAGAAAAAAAAATTAGAATAACAACAACAACAGAAAGTAAAAACAAAATAGAAAAGCACCATAACACCCAAATAAATGAAATTGCTTTGTTTTAAGCTGATGTCCTTTATTTTGCTCACCAAGTGATTTCAGACAGAGCAATGAATGACCAATAAATTCTTAAATTAGCTCTGGCTGAGCTGAGCTGCATTGTTTGGGAACTCTCGCTGTGTCCACATGAGGCGTAGGCTATTTATCCTCAAAGTCATCAGAATTTGTCTTTGTTTCTGTGTCAGCCTTGCTGTGCGTCATGCTGGGGGCAGCCAGAGGACACACAAGGACTGGAGATGTGGATTCTCTGAGGGCTTGAATTATGCTGAGTGTTGAGTGTGCTTTTCCCATGCATACTACAGAAGATGATTCCCGTATCAGACTCTGTGAATCTTGTTGTTATCAATGGTGCATTATTCACCGGGCATCTGACTCTCGTCTCATGGAGTGCTTGGCTGCCTCTCAACATTGTTACAGACCCTTATGATGTCCTCACAGACCTTCTCAATCCTGACGTTTTTTAGAGCTTGCCAAAAATGTTCTTCCATTGTCAAAAATGCCCCTGTTCATTGCAGGGGAGTTGGAGTAGATGACCTTTAAAGGTCCCTTCCAACTCAAACGATTCTATGAAGTTCTGTTCTTCTTCACCCAACACATCTCCGAGTCCTGTGGATGATCTTCCAGAAACTTCTCCAAAATTCCTTTCAGATTATAAACTTTCCAAGCAAAAAATTCTGAAAATTGAGACTGTGTCTGCTTGTCATTGTGGCCATGACAGGATATGCCATGCTACTTGATACCTCTCCATGTATTACTGATTAGAGAAGTGAAATGCACATAGACTCACAGAAATGTTTAGGATGGAAGGGACGCATAAAGATTATCTAGTCCAATCCCCTGCAATGAACAAGGACACCTACAGCTCCATCAGGTGCTCAGAGCCCCATCCAGCCTGACCTTGCATGTCTTCATGAGGCATCCATCACCCCTCTTGGCAACCCGTTCCAGAGCCTCACTGCCCTTTCTCTAAACAGACTTCTTCCTTATACCCAATCTAAATCTCTCCTCTTTTAGCTTGAGACTGTTTCCTTCTGTCCTATCTTTAGAAGAAACAGTCATTTTGGTAATTGTGACTGTTTTGTTTATAAATAGGCAGTCTTCACATCAGGTTTTGGCTCAGAAAGCGCACAATACCCACTGCAACTGCCTCTTTCAGCTTAAGCCCTGAGAAACAAAAGTAAGTTTAAGGCAAACCTCGTTATCATGGCATTCCTTCCTCCCTGTTGGTGCGTAGCTGGTTTTCCAGCCTTCAACCAAGAGTGCTGAACACAGCCCAAATGAATTACGTCCTTGGCTCTGTTACTTAGCTCCACCCCCTCCACGCAAAACATTATGTCAAAAGGACTCCTCCAAAGGCTTTGTGCTGTCCCCTGGGATTTCCTGCAGATCTCTGGGATATAATTTATCTGATCCAGTGCTTGTCAGCCTTCCTTGTTTTGCAGTGTCCAGCTGTGTGCAATAGGACAGCACTTCATCCTTTCAGTGTTTACCTTACCCCCTCCCCACCCACCTCCACAGGAAATCTCACCAGAGCATTTGCAACGCGAGTGTCAGTCTTCTGTTTCTGGGATGAGAAAAGCCAGAAAATTCTTTTCATTTGCAAGTCAGTTTTCTGGAACATGGAACTTTTCCACCATACACTAATTTCTACTGCAGAAAAACCTTTGCCTTCATTGCCTTCTTATCTGTCTGTTTGCTCCTTTGTCTAATGTTTTGCCTTAGTTTTTATTTGTTGTGGCATTTTTTTTGTTTTCATTATTTTGTGTTTTTATTTTTTGCTGTTTTGAATTGCCAAATTTATTGTAATTTACTGTATGCTGATGGCATAGTTTGGAGGTTTTCTTTTCTCTATATTTAATGGGTTTTATCTTTTTCCCCTGGAGGTATGTTTGTATTCTTACAACCCACGTGGAATTGCAGTTTTAAAACATGTACATATGACTGCAAGAAAAGAAGAATGGTCTCACAGTTTATTGCTGAGGAACTGAGTTACTTAACTTTCCTGGAATAAAAGAACTCATATTATTTCACAGTCTATTTTTTAATTGCTAAAACTCACATTAAAGAGCGCGATCCATAAGGGTGTCTTCTGAATAATATAATTTATTCTCAATGAGATTATTCTCTGACCGTAACCACAATGTTCAGAGACAACCTGGCAGAGCAGAGGGGCACACTGCAGCACAGCAAACTATTACACAGCCAGTTGAGCAGAAAATTCACTGTCTAGGTGCTGGCCTCTGGGTTAAGAGTTAAAAGCATTGCTGAGATACTTGAGTTGTGAGGTTGCCATTTCAGTGCTACAGCACGAGGAACTTAGTAAAGTCTTTGCCTTTATTTATTGACTAAATGGCCTATCCAGGGATCAGCTTTGTTACTCAATCTAACGTGCTCCTAACAGATGCCAGATACCGAAATTCCCCATGCACAGTGATTTGTTAGCTACAGGAAAATGTTGCAAGTCTTCACCGTGCCAGAGGTGGTAGGGAAAATGTTCAGGTGATCCTCAGCTATCAAGCTGGGCCATGTTTTGCCTTGGCTTCCCATCTGCATAGTGGGTGCTGTCACCTGTTAGCTCTTGCTGGTATAAGTGACAGGATGAAAAGAAGCCACAAGTAATATTCTGAGGTAAATATTTTAAGGGACAATCAGAAAATATTTCATATGTTGTAAAGAAAAAAAGCCTCTGCTTCTCAGTGCTTCGTTGACACTAGTCATAACCTCTTTGAGCAAAAGCACTCGAGTGCTTCCAGTCCACGTATGGCAAAGTAAAATATACTTGCTTCAGCCATGTCCTTTCTTGGCTAGAAGGACCCATTCATCCTGATCTGGGGACTGACAAAACTAAATTGGAAATTAAAAATGCACTTGTTATTATACAATTATTTAATGGAGTATTAATATTGTTGGTTACCAAATGATGTGGTTGATGCCCTGCCCCTGGAGACTTTCAAGGTGAGGCTGGATCAGGCCCTGGGTAAGCTCATTGAGCTGTGGTGTCCCTGTTCACTGCAGGAGAGTTGGACTAGATGGTCTTCAGATTTCCCTTCCAACTCTAAGGATTCTATGATTCCATGCTTGGAAAGTTATAGGATTTGGCAGCCTTCTGCCTCTGGTCATATACTGGCTCTGCTCCTTCATCTGAACTGCCCATCTGAAGAAGAATCTGTAGGTCTGTGTCCACTGAAGACACCTGAGTCTTCAGGTGGAGCCTGAGTAGAAATGGTCAGGTGAAGGGAAGAAGGCAAACGGAACAAAAGATGGATCGGGGCACCCAGGTGCTTTAACACAGCTCTGCAGCTATAATGACCAACTCAAGACAGTGCCCACAAACCTTGCAGGAGCCAAGAACAGAAAACAGTGAAACTGAATCATTTACTGAACCTTCTTTTCTAGTTCTATATTTTAGTTATGGTATTCTTAAGAAATTCCAGTTCAATATCAAAATAAATTCAGCAATTTTTATTGACCCAAAGTTTTGTTTCACATGTACTATTGTATGTTGGAAAGTTTTTGCTGTTGGTTCAAAGCCAATTAAAATACAATTTAAAAAAGAAAGAGTCACATTGTACTGTTATTTACGAGACTCTTATCTCACACTTTGGTGTGAGGTCTGTGGTTTCTAGTCTAGACCATCCAAGTATGAAATCTGTATTTATTTATTTGTCTCCTAGGTGATAATGGTTAGCTTGGATGAATTCATAAATCAAACAGTACTTTTTGTGTATTTATTTCTTTTCTATTAAAAAATAAAAGAAGCGTGAATACTTGGATGACTGTACTGGACTGAAAAAACTTGTTCAATGTTGGGCTTTTGGATCTTAATGCTATTGTATTATAATGCCTTAGGGTATGGTTGTCTGAACAGGTAGACATTACTCATTCTTCACTGGACCAGTTTTCTGGAAGCAGAGTTAGAAGCACTAGGGGCTTGTCGTGTCTGGGGAAACAGCAGAATTAATCTTCCCTTCTACCCAGCCATTGTATCTGAAGGACTTTGGGACCCCTAAGATGACCAGGGTCAGAGTTCCTGTCATCTAAATAGAGGCTCCTGGACTGGGACTCTGAAGAAATGGGGATGGTGACTCTATTGATCTAATTTGTGGAGAAGGCAGGGTTGGAATCCTCCTAGCATAAGGACAGGGAGCATAATAACAACAGGGAGGTGACAGAGCATGGGCAATTTCACTTGGACACAAGAGAAAAATGTTCATCATGAGGGTGGCTAGGTTGTCCTCTGGCAACAGGGGGCCAGTGGCCTCAGGCACTGGCACTGGCTGCCCAGGGAGGTGGTGAAGTCACCATCCCAGGAGATGTTCGAGAAATGTAGAGATGTGACGCTGAGGGACGTGGTTAGTGGGCATGGTGTGGATGGTTGATGGTTGAACTAGATGATTTAGTGGTCTTTTCCAACCCTAATGATTCTATGATTCTATGTTGTTGGACATTTTCAAAAGTCGTTTGGAGTCCTATGACTCCACTGTTATGCTGAACTTACTTTGACTTGGGGTGGGGGCAGTCAGGGTCTTTGTACATACCTTTTCTAATTTGCCTTTACTAAAGTAAATGATTTTGCTTATGGAATATGAAAATCCTACAGTGTCACAGTGTTTACTATGGGCACAGAGGTACAGTACTGGGTTTACTTTAACTCTGTGACAACAGATGCTCTTTTCCCTGGAGAACTCGGATGTATATGAGAGTGCATGTACAAACAGAAAGATTGAAAATACTGCTTTTGTCCAATTCAAACTCAATTCTAATTTTGTCTAAATCAGTATCTAACAACATCAAAAAAAAAAAAAAAGAAAAAAAAAAGAAGAAAGGAAAAAGTAATGGTGTCTCACATTAATGTGTAGAAAATCATTTTCTAAAGCCATAACAAGTTGTTCCTTGAGCAACAGGCTGGATGACATACACGATTCGATTTTGTGGTTCTGAAAATATATGAGTGTAAAAGAACCATTTTCCAGTGTTCAGAGTACTCAGTGTTTTTCTCCTGTGCAGACTTCTATAGTCTTTCTGAAGATATGAATTCTTTCTGTCACATATCTTTTAATGAGAGCAATGATTGAGCTTTATATCAGTTGGATGTGGTGAAACCTGTATGACTGTAATGTGCTTGAATCTCCATCAGATCTGGTTGAAATTAGAGTGTTCAACAGTTATTTAAAAAGCAACAAGGAGTGGAAGATTGATATATGTATATATAAAGTCTGATCATGTACACTTCGTTTCTGTAGAAAATCTGGGTAGAATGTAAAGTATATCTAAGTGCATTCAGTGTGGTTAGCCAAAAAGTGCCAAGTTTAGGTTCAGTTAACAAACAGACTTTAATACCCAGCTCTTGATAAATATCATTGTAGTTAAAGAAAATCCAAAACAGCAAAACATTCAGAAAATAACTAAAATGTTGTGGTTTAGCCTGGCAGGCAGCTCAGCACCACACAGCTGTGTGCTCACCTCACTGATCCCACTGGGATGAGGGAAAAAAATGGGAAAAAAAGAACTTATGCATTGAGATATATACTATTTGCTAAGATTAAAAAAAAAAAAAAAAGGAAAAAAAAAGATAGTAATGATAACAATATTTGTATATATATTTACAAAGAATTACTCCTCACCCACCAACTGATGCTCAGCCAGACCTCAAGCAGCTGCTGACATCACCTTGGTTTTATAGTTTTTTCACATGATCACATATCCTGTTGGCTGTTTTAGGTCAGCTGTCCTGGTTGTGTCCCTTCCCAGCTTTTTCTGTCTGCCCAGCCCCCCTGATGAAGTGTCCTTGTCTCTGTACAGCACTGCTCAGGAACAGCTATAACACTGGCGTGTTACCAACATTGATTTTCTCCCCAAACCAAAACATAGCATCCTACTAGACACTATGTGGAAAATCATCTCCTTAAAGCTGAAATGAAAATGCAGAATTACTGATTTAATGCCAGGCATCCAACTTTGTAACTCACATTTGTCTTTACTAATTTTAGCCACTTGGGAATGAAATGAAGCAAATGGGAAAACAGACTAATTGACACCATGTTTTTTTTATGTAAGTGTCTGATCTCTAGGAACCTCTTCAAAAATAAACATGAAGATTATTGCCACCTCAGATCTTTCCTTGATTTGAATCAAGAAGGGGTCATGATCATTTAGCCTGCATTTCTGATCTCTGACAAACATGGTGTCAAACGTGGAAGGTTTGTGGGATAAGATTGTAATGTCATCTTACAGGTTTGTAACTTGAATGTGAAATTCATCTCATTTAATATAACCTATGTATTATGTAGCATTCAAAGCAAAACAGCTTTTTTAGCTGCTTGGCTGCTTTCAGTCAAGAAAAAGAAGGGCAGGAACCTCCAGAGCCAGGATCATTTAATTGAGTGTTGACGTCTAAGATGAATGGGAAGAAGCTACCTCTGAATCGGTCCATCCTTCTCCAGTGACAGTAGAGGTGGACTGAATGGCAACCTATGACTAGAAATTCGGCTTTGAAACATGTAAGATTAGCTGAGGTGAATGCTACTGTTACTTAGCAAAAACTCCTTTTTTGTCTAATATAAGTTGTTTTTCTTCCCCCTTTTGTGAACAACGGCAGTGTGCTCTGTTTTATCTCTCAAATTCATAACTAGTGCAGAGGAAATGGCATTTTGCTTCTGAAAATAGAGATATACATATCCAGGGTTTCTTGTCTGTGTACCCTTCACAGTGCCCTCAGACATAGCTGATAGAATATTTTAGATTTTGTTTGCTGTTCTTTTTTATCAAATCTTTTTTTATCAGTCAAGCCATGAAATACAGAACCATCCCTTCTTATTCAAGGAAAAGCCCTGTTTTTCATTGTCTGGTTTTGTGTTTAACTGCTGTAATTACCACATTACATGATGCTGCTGGATTTTTGTAATGCTCTAATTTCTTCTTGTCTGAATAACAATAAACAGAAACGACCGTTGCCATAAATTATTGTGCTCACAAAAGAAGCACAGGGGATGTCTTGCAGAGCCATTTTAAATTGCAGGAGAAATAAACCAAACCAAATCTAATTGAACCAAACCAAACCCTGGCATGGAAAGTATCCATCTAATTATTCTTTTATATTATTATTGTTGTTGTTATTTTAGTTTTATTCGAAACCTTACTGGACATGATCCTGAGCAGCTTGCTCTATGTTACCATGCTTTGAGCTGGGTTTGGACTGGGAGATCTCCAGAGGTGTCTTCCTACTTTAGATATTCTGTGATTCTATGGAATAAGGAAAATACCACATGCTATAATAAAATGAAATATAATTTAATCTATTTGAAGAGAAAGGTTTTATGGTGAGTTCATTAGGGTGTGCAAGTGCCTTAATGGGAAGGAGACAACAGGCATTAAGGGGAAGAAGAACAAAAGGACCAGAAATAGAGTAAGATAATTCAGGTGACAGAAGAAAGAAACAGGGTGAAAACTTCTCACAGTGATAATGGATTAACCAGGGCTTGATATATCTTCTGCTGCATTCCCAGAAAACGTGGCTTAGCCAAACATTAACATCATCTTTGTTAAATATGAGTTGCTCATCCCAAGGACATGTACACCTGGCTAAACTAGATAGAATGGAGAGCTAGGGGAAGTTTGCTTGGATGATCTAAAACTTCATTTAACACCTAAATTTTGAAGGAGCTGTTTGATAGCTGAAGAGAATAAAATGGAATATAGGAAATAGACTTTGTTCAGTTCCTTGTAGATTCATGCATTTTCATTGCATGTTAAATGACAAGCTTTCTTCCTCCCAGGCATACTTAATGGGTTGCCAAAACTCCCTGTTGACATTATATCACTTTCCAAGCAAACAGCATGGTCATTGGAAATAAATAAAAATAAGAGTTTCAACAGCTGCTCACATAATCACAGAATCATAGATCATCCCGAGTTCGAAGGGACCCATGAGGATCGTTGTGTCCAACTCCTGGCTCCCCACAGAACCACCTAAAATTTAAACCCTATGTTTGAGAGTGTCCAAACTCCAGCATCCTGCTGCTGTGACCACTGCCCTGGGGAGCTTGTTCCATGCCCACCATCCGTTGGTGAAGAATCTTTTCCTAACATCCATCCTGAACCTCTCTCAATGCAGCCTCATGCCATTCCTGTGAGACAGAGATGGATGCTGGAGTGTAACTCAGTAAAGAAAAGGACAGTACACAGTGCCAAGGAATAGCACATGTGCTTTGCAAGAGACATGGAGACAATTTACAACATGGAATCACCTTCTGTGTTTTCACTCCAGTACAGAAGAAGGAATTTCCCCACGAGGAAGATACACAACATTCCCTTGTAGATGTCATATAATCTGTCAGAATAAAATTGTTTGTTGTAGTGAATCTATCTGTCAGCATAAATATTAATGTAGTGTTGCTTGGCTTCACATAAACATTGCTTTTTGGCCAGACATTGAAGCTGTGATCTGGAAGACAGAGGTGATTGAGACCACAGTGGAACCAGTGAATGTTGATGAGGCTGAAGTCTACACTAAACAATGTCAACTCCTTCTTTAAACTGTGGCCTGGGGACTGAGTGAATCAGACCACCTTTGTGACAGACTGCAGGTCTTTTCTTAGCGTAGTAAGAATAACAAATAGACACTGTTTGCTTTTTTTTTAAGCAGTGCTCTTTGGTCTTTCATTCAAATACTGACATAGAAAAGAGAATAAGAGGGTTCCTACTGTACTGGTTTCTGGTTTCTCTCTTGTCATGACAAGACAATGGGAGGAACCAACTTTTTCTGTGCTGTCTGGCACACAGAAACCATCATTTTCATTCAGTGCATATGGTTGTTTCCTGAGCCTAAGGGCCAAAGGTGTGTCTTTCACTCCCATATATGCAGCATTGAACCTTCTATTAATGAGGACACTACTGAATTCATTCAACTCATCTTGTTACATCCAGCTAAGAACCAGGGAGTTGGAGCACATTCTCCAAAATGTAATTCTGCCAATCCTATCATTTCTGCTTAGCACAATGAAAACACAGAGGGAAGCCTCCTTGCTGGTAGGATACAAGCATCTGCCAGCCATAAGCTATTTCAGAAGATGACTGAAAGGAGCCATTGCTCTTCCCTAGAAATAATAGCCTGGCTCTGTAGTCACTCCTCTTAGCCAAGTGTAGTAGCCAAGAGTCCCTACTTCCACAACTGGTCCCAAAGCATCTGGAGTCATTCCCTTCCTTTCATAGGCTTTTGGAAGGTTAGTGCAGAGAATCTACCTCTGGTTTATCTGCTTTACATATGTACAAGGTGTCTTGCTCAAATTTATAGGGGGGAGAGGAGGTTCTCAAGCATTGAGACGATGACGTAAAAGAATAATCTCTTACACAAGGGTATTTCTGGGCTGGGAAAATTACAGTCTAGAAAATGAAAACTTACTTGAGCAACTGAAAAATTCCTTGACTTCTTTCCTTTAGTAGATGTGGGTTTTGCATTATAGAAGACATTAATTAGATGCCTTTTTCAGTGTAACTTGAAGTTTTTAGAGTTAAATTCTATGGGCTGAAAAATAGTAGCACATACCTTATCCAGCCATGCTATAAGAAACTTCTTAACTAATATGAAATTATCTATGGGACTAAGTTGTCTAAATTACTTTTGATAAAGCAACCAATTCAAATCCTTGAGCCTTACTTTCTGCAGAATTATTATGTATCTTCATGGGGGTAAGAAAAGGTGGTTTGAACAAGGATGTAGGAGCCTTACAAGGAGATTGTGTAGGGCATATTCAGGAACCAGTGGTGTGACTGTTCTTAGAAACTGCTGAGCAGTTGTATCAGAGGGGGAGATACGTAGTTTGTACCATATGAGGAGTCCTACTCAGAAAAGCACTGTGGGACTGACAGTGAGGTTTGAAAAAATACAAAATCTCCCTGTAGTGAGAAACTCTTGTCCAGTTGGTGTGTTCACTCCCTTTTTCTTTCCCTCTTTGCCCTCAGCTTTTCTTCGAAAGTGCTCAGAGCCATGAAGTCAAATGGAAGAAAGCACAAGGGTTAATTTGTTGTGCAGCAGCATAGTTCCTCTACATCAGTGCAAAAAGAAGGAAACCGGTTCTAGTTGTAAGCCGGTTGAAAAGAGAAATATTTGTACATGGCTTTGTAGCACAGTATAGTAGCATTTAGTTAAAGAAAGTCCACCTTGCAGGTTACAACATAAGCAACCCAATCAAGCTCATAATCCAAGGATGCCCAGTACTAAGGAGGAAATTTGCTTACATTTTAAGACATCAGTAAGATTTAAGTTGAACATTAACTAAGAAAATATGGATCATTTTACATCCTCTGATTGCTGCTCAATGTCTCTGATACCAAGTTATGATGCTATTACTGCAGATAAAAATCACTTTGGTATAAAATTTTATACTGAAGTGAGAAAGTAAGAAATATGTTTATAGATATTATTGTGATATTATAATGGCAGCTGCAATAGAAAGTTGCACGGATGGAACCTTCCTCTCACAATAGAATAATGTTTTAAGTAAATTTAAGCAGTTTTTAATATCCACATTGGGTTTGGCTTTGAGAAACCCGTGCTTGTGGAATCTCCCAAAAGAATGATTATTATTTTTTTTAATTTCTACTTGGAATATATTTGTTAAGACTAGATTATCATTTTAAGAGACACGAGAATAGGATGAAGGCTACTGCTAAGCAATTTATTAAAATGCTCTTCATATTTCCGATGAAAACTGGCACCACATTTCTTGCATTAAACATCTTCTTTCTTCACATCTCTTGTAAAAGCTCAGCTCTTTTGTTATGCCCGTGAGGATCTCTTATTCTTACATATGTTGACTAGAGTTTGACCTTCCTGCACAGTGCTATACTACCAATGAGGTTGTTTGAAAAACAAGGTGCTTGTTGGTATGAATGGCAATGAAAGAATGTCCTGAAGAATACTAAAAAAGAGACAGTAGAAAAACTATCCCTTACATAAGATATATATACTACCTGTAATAGATACCTTCAAGAATTAAATACATTTTGGTGCTTAGCCACAGTAACTACAATCAGTCAAACAATGTAACTTAAGCTAGTTGTTTTTAGAGAAGAAAATAGATGGCTTTGATGCTATACAGCAAATGTAATGCAAATAGGAAAATCTAGTCTTAAGTCCATAGCATCTGATATATCTATATGATGACTTATGTACTGAGCTCTTTTCAGGGCTCCACAATGTTCACTTCTCTACGGTCTTTCAAAAAATTCTGCTCTACTTTTCCATTCAGCATTGTGATCATTTTCTGGCATCATGCAAGATGTTTGTTTTGAAGGCTGAACTTTCTCTTTGACACATTTTATTTCCTTGAAGGCATGTTGATTTTGAAATTTTCAAGGTTATTTAGACAAATTTCTATTGGATCTGTAATGTACACTTCAAACAGCTGGATTAGTTCAAAACCAGCAGGAAGATTCAATTCCACAAAATCTTTGCTTCTTTTCACTACTTGCAAATTATTCCTTCAGTAATAAAAATGAAATATTTCATCTTTGCATTTCCATACAAAAGCCAATAGATCGCAGTGGATGGGCATCTCTTTTTATTACATGGCAGTTAGGTTTGCATTCAAGATGTTCACACTGCATTGGCTTTTCAGTCACACTATTTCTTTGAAGAAAAGTTTCCTTCATTCTGTCTCCTAGAAAATCAAAGTGATTTACTCTCTTCTGCTTTTAAATCAATTTTTTTTTAGGAGAAAGACTGAAATGGCCTTGTTTTCTGAAGTGGTGAGTGCATAGGAACTAAAAGTGGTTAACAGCAATAGAAGCTCAAAGCACATTTGGTAAGGAGTCTAACTACGGACAATGGAACCTTAATTTAAGCAGGAATGCTTTGGCATTTCAGAATAATGATACTGGGAGGGTTTTTGTTATGCATTATTGATTTTTCTAGAAGTAGAGTCTTTGACTTTGAAATGGGGATTGGGCTCTCTGGGAATGAAATATGTTGTGCAAGCACAACTAACTAAATTACATATTACCACTTCATTTTCCAGGTTTTTTTCCCCTGGTAGCAGTAGGACCAGCTGTTGAAGAACTGCACAGAAATGTATTAAAGGACTCCCTGAATTTACAAAACACAGGCCACGTGTGAACTGCCTGCCTGCTGCCTCAAGCCTGCGCTAATACTCAAACTCTCCTAGAAAGTATTTTGGAGATTGCCAAACCATCTGGTATGGCCAAAACTGCATGAGGATAACTTCACTCTGCAGATTTACAGTACAGGCAATTAATTTCCTCTGCCAAGGAATTTTCCCTGGAAGTGATAATATTACAAGTATAGGCAGAGCCGTAACGTCTGTCCAGATGTCAGCAATGATGTACTTTATTGATGCAATTTGTGCGGTAATTGCATGTCTGCTATGTGACAACACACAGCATCCATATCACATACCATAATAGTTACATGTGAGTAACTGAGATGCTGAGGAAATATAGCACAGCTTCTTCCCCTCATTCCTTTAAATATTTGTGGAGGAAGTAATTTTCTTAGGTTGCCCCTGTGCCAAATATGGTTGTAGAAGTATCCAGTGGACATAAAATCATAGAATGGCTTTAAGACCATCCAGTTCCAATATCTTGCCATGGGTGGCACAGGCTGCCTAGGGTCCATCCAACCTGGCCTTGAGTACCTTCAGGGATGAGGGTCATATCAGAAGTGTGTCTACATGCAGAGATGGAGATATCTGTGGAAGGAGACTGCAGTCCACCAAAGCCACTGCTGTGCTGTGCCAGGAGTTTCTCCACTGATGGCAATGGACAGAAGGCACAGGCAGCCAGCTTAGTTATACTGCTGCTGCTGGGAGACTTCACTGACTTCAAGTTTACTCTTCCCTAGATGAGAGAGAGATAACACTGGTCATAGTGTTGTTTCCACAAAGGATGCTGTGACAGACTTTGAAGTTTTATTAATGGAATTTGTAGCTGATGGCACACATCTCTAGAATTACTTTTGGGGAAAATGCAAAGGAGAAAAAGAAAAAAAAGAAAGTGAAAGCTCTCTCTCATGGCAGTCCATGAAGAGGTACAGCAGAGCCTGTACTGCAAGCATCCTCTTCTGGTGTCCTCTTCAAGACATATTAATGATAAGGATAGTTCTCCACCATGTTTTCATGTTTCTCCATAGTATACCTTCTAATATACCTTCTCAAAATCCCTCCTGAGTATGATGTTATTTGCTCTGTATGGAGCATACTTTCATCAGGCACAAGTGTTGCACACTGAGTTTGGATGTATACTATGATACGATACTAACTGGGGATTTAAATGACTTAATGGCTTATTGAATCTGCTGTTTTACTGACTAAATCTTGTTTGTTTATTTGTTTGTTTAAACTAAAATCTACAGAAGAATGGATAGGAAAAAAGTGAAAGGGGGAGGAAAGAGTGACTCTCGCTCTGATGGCAGTTTTCCCCCATGAGAATCAGACATAACATCAAGGTTTGCAGATGAGAGATCATGAGAATAACAGCCTGAGAACAACATCATAAGAACAAAGGAGAAATAACATAGCATTTGCTTTGGTGAAAGTAACAACTGCAAGTAAAAAGCAGACTGCAGAACTGCAAAAGGATGTACCTTACATATTACCCAGGAGATAATGTCTCCCTCTCACTCTCCATCACTTGCTACCTTCTTTGACACTGCTGAACAAAGCAGACAGGAGATATGAAAATGTCTCCCACAGATTAACAGAGTGGTCTGAGGTGATCCTAACAATTTAAAGCCTAGAAGTTTCATACCTCTGAAGAGTAACTATCTTCTGTGTCATTAAGAAATTTTCTTTGACTGCTTTGTTAGATTTTATGCATCTGTCTTCTAAATTTATTAGATTTTATGCATCTGCTGTGTTTGCGTTCACACAAAATCACAGAGTTCATTTTTGTGAGAGTTTGCAACAGCAGGCGTATTCTCAGGGCAGTTGTTCTGTATTTAAAAGTCTGTTCCTGATGAGTCTGTGATTTCCTCCACATTTACCTTTTCTGCACCATCTGAGGATACAGCCCTCTGGCTACAAGTGCTAGCAAACTGCCATTCCAAACCATAAAATTCATTACAGTATTAACTTGGCATGTGTTTTGTATGGTAACAATTTTCCAGGACAGTAAACTTTTCCAGGATAGTAAACTCACAATATCTCCCTGGCAGCAGTTATATGCTACAGTCTGCCGCCAGATGCTGCAGATTTTCCAAAGTCTGGCAAATATCCACATGATCTAGCAAAATTGTGGTTGGTTTGTATCATTTCTTTTCTTAAAATCCACATTGAGATATTTATCACCACGGGCCAAAGATGTCAAGGTCAGTGGAAAGAAAGCTGCAAATACAGCCTTAGGGATGCCCCTTTGTTGCATTTTGATGGGTACGTGATCTCTTTATGAGGTTCAGTATAGGCCTATAGGCAAGAGACAGAGAGCAGAGCAAAGCAGTAGTCACTCAACCAAGCACATGGTCTCAGAACAGCAGGTCTAACTGTAGGCAAGTGTTGCTGTTTGACCAATCACACAACACCCCTACCTTCTCTCGGGAGAAGGGAGGAAGGAAAAGAACCCAACTGACAGAAGATAGTTAGAAGAAACTATTAAAAGGAATGTGAGATAATAAGGAATAATTAAGAATAATAAATCAAATGAACCAAAGAGAAATGGGAAGAGAGAGAGTCAGTCTGAGTCTTTATCGGCAGGCCCTCACAGCTGGCCTCCTGGAAAAGATGAGAGCTCTTCCCCATCACCTGAAATTGGAAATCATGTGGAGGCTCCTGGGAAATGCAGTACATCTCAGTGTATCTTCCTCTTGGAGACTCAGAACTCATGTGAGTGCTAGAGAAGGAACTAAAAGTACTCCATCATGCACTGTGCCTCTGCACCCAACACCCAACAGATGTCATGGTATGGAATACTGATAAAACCAGGACAGCAAGCTTCTTGGAATTTATCTAGCTAAATAAGTGGAATTTTGGTGTTCATGACAAGGGGATTGGAGTTGATGATCTCCAGAGGTCCCTTCCAAACCCTACAGTTGTGATTCTGTGATTCTTTCATGAATAAAGGTCAGTGTGGGAGACAGGTTTGGAGCATTTGCTTGCAAATTGGCAAACAATAGTAGGAAGCTGACACTTCTGGCAGGGTAAAATTGATTTTTTACGTTATGTATGGGATAATATTTCTTGAAAATAGAGGTGATGGGGAAGGTGTGGGACTGGTTCAGCAGAAAAGTGTAGACGTAGTGCTGAGTGACGTGGTTTAGTGGCATGGTGGTGATGAGTTGATGGTTGGAATAGATGATCTTAAAGGTCTTTTCCAACCTCAGAAATTCTATTATTCTATGACTCTATGAATTTGTGAGTGATGTAAGAAGCTTTTGGCAATTGTGGCCTAAATTTGATTGAGAAATGATAAATAATGCTGGATATAGCAAATACTGAGAAGCCGGCCACAGTTGGAATAAATGTATCGTTCATCTGAATCAAGTTGTACTTGGTTGTAACTATAGCTACACTACTTATTCCCCCGTAGTGAGAATATACCAAAACTGGATGGTAATTTGTACACGTATTGAAAGAGGATGGGGGAAATGACTGTGTACATACATATATACATATAGAAATGCATTATATTTGTGATGCAGTAGGAAATCTACAGTGTATTGTATTAGAATGAACAGCATGCAGAACGAAATGTGTGGTTGGTTAATTTGGCCTGGGGACATATGCTCCACTGCCTGTTGTTTAACAGCATTGTGCTGCTTTGCTGACCGCCTAAACAACAACAACAAAACAAACAAACAAACAAAATGAAGTGGCTGTATTAGTGTCAGACTGAATATTTAGGAAAAGGGAGCAGTGATCATTTTTGGAGAAGACAAACTCTGAAAAACACCTGTAAAATCACCATGGGTCATATCACCTCCTCCTGTATTGATTCTTTGACTAGTCAACTATGAAAATTAAAACTGCAGAAGTACAGACTAAAATGTACTATCCCATGTCAGGGAATGTATGGTACTGCAAAAAGATCATTTCATTGCCTTTACTTCTCTCTGTGAACCGCTACAAGTTTCAGGTAGGAATTCTTGTGGTGTTCTGCATTTTGGGATTCTGATCTGGGAGCTGGTTATGTAGAGAAATGACACTGTGGCCATATAAAGGATGGATAAAAAGAGACTATATCTACAGAGAGCATTATCCTGGTTGTAGGCAAGTACGTGTGGATATTGTGAAGATGAATATCTTAGGGCAATTCGGTCAGCAATGAACTCCCTCATAATTCAGTTTTCAATTCTTCAGCATTTCAGTATTTCATACTGAACACAGAACAATGCTGATTTCAGGGGCAATTGGGAGGCAGAGCTTGTTTTCTTCATATGCAGCTCCTCTGAATTACTATTTGACATTTTCTTCTGTGCCTTGCTGAGCAAGGGTATTTTAATGATTCATTCTCTGATCCTTGCCTAGGATTACAGAAGGAACACCTCGTTATCATTTTCCCACCTCTAGTCCACCTGAGACACTCTCAGCCGCTGAATGTAATAAGACTAATGGTTAGATTTCTACAGGTAGGTGTACTGAAGCAGTGGCAAGCTGTTTCTCTTCTGCATTCAGGTCCTGCATCTCACTTTTGAGAATATTTATTATTAATGTCATTCCTGCTTGTCATTTCTTCTGTTACCAAGACAGTGAAGCCAGGTAGTATTTAACTTTGAAAAGTCTATTTGAAGTGGTGACCTCAATTCAAATGTTTTATTTTCTATAGGAAAAGAACTCAGTAAGCAGCAGAACGGAACAACCAAGCCCACCTACTGATAAATTTCTATCTCTTTGTCTGATATCCAGACTAGCATAGACTCTTGCAGAAAGCATTCACTTTCAAAATCTGTTTGTGAACGTTTGAGAAACAGATTTCATCTTTTTACGCTTCACGTTGCATCACTTTGTAAATCACATTAAGGATGGAGAATGAGCAAGTTGTGAATGCAGCTTTCTGAAAAGTAGTTGCTTAGGGAATGATTCAGTAGCAGACAGCTCCGTCTAGCAGATTAAGATACTTTGATATCCACAAACTGAATTTCAATGTTGACTCTGGAGAAACTGCATTAAAAACGAATGTTAAGTCTGTGAAGGCTATTGGAACAGTTAGGAATGGATGAACATCTTTTCACTGCTCAGATTTTATTTTTCCAAAAAGAAATTGTGTTCCACTTTCAGCAAGCATTACTTCTAGAAGAGGCCTCAGAGAAAGGAAAGCATGAAAACAGAAACTGGCAGAGCACAACCAAAGCCAGTCAAAATGCACTGATTTATACCACTGAGGGATATGACCCGCTGCTCTTCGGACTCAGATTTACATTGAAGTCACCATCACATAAGGCATTGCTACTTATCACCTAAGCTCCAGTAATGCCTTATATGTGGGTGCTTTGCAATGAAAAATGCAGGCTGGCTCAGTTTAGTCCAATTTCATCCAGATTAGATCAAATTGTAATTGCGTTTTCTGCATGCACCAAGAATACTGAGAGGGTTTATGGACAGTGTCTGTGCTTTGGCATTTTAAATTAGTCTGACTTCTTAATACTGCACCTCTACAAAGAGCAGTACCTTCAAAACAAAGACTTTTGGACCATGAGCTGAGTCTGACTCTGGCTCATATTCTCTGGTTTGGTTAAATCTGTAGCTAGCAGAAGGCTGCAGACAGCAATCTGTAGATAGCAGAGGATGACATACTGGATCCGTGAGCTTGCAAAGGAAGTAGTCTCCTGCCATGATGCTTGTACACCATTTTTGGATTACCTCTTAACAAGTTCCAGCTGCTGTATGTAGATTAGCACCTATTGTTACTGTGAAGGAAATAACATCATGAACAGTTAAAATCCACTTCTGTTCCAGTGTTTTAATTCTTAATTTGTTCTGACTCCTATATACTCTGTGGGTATTCTTGCTCTCTCAGAAGCAGTTCTCTCAAGAAAGTAGTGAGTCTGCTCAGTATTTTAGTTGGAGGGCCATGCATATCTTCACAAGGACAAGTCACTGGTGCCCTTGGGGCAGCCCTGAGGAGCACAATGTATTTTCTCATATCTGGAGGCTAAGTAGGCATTTTCATATATATTATCTGTTATTATAATTAATAGATACCTCTATTTATGTATCAGAGCTGAAAGATGATGATAAAAAAATCACTTATCGTTCAACATGTCTACATATTAAGTAAGACTGGGATACCTTGAGCCCCAAATGGCTGCAATAAATATTCCAACTTTTCCCTCGTTCCCCTTCTGGCTGTCACACTCTCCTTTGTTCTGATTAATAGGATCGACCTTCTAAAGTTAAAGATAAGAAATAATTTAAAATGGCATAGTAGGATACCCGTAGTGAATGCATATTCTCTTCAATAGAGAAAGGCAGTGACATAAAAGACTTCAGAGTAGTTCTCAGCATGAGATTTAAGAGTGTAAACAGAAAACTTTATGAAAAACATCCTTATGTACCTCACTTCAGCTTGCAATTGCTGGTAGATATACCTTTATGTGTACACAAAATTTATGTTGTCTTTAACACTCATTCTGTGCAGACGACATGGATTTCAGGCTAGCAAAACCCAGACCCCACAGAAGACTTAAACTGTCCTTCTTTTCATCTTTCCTCAGTTTCAGGGGAATCTTTCATCATGTTGCCAATATTCTGAAGGAGAAGTTCATTCATTCATTCATTTTGGATACAAAAAGGACATGGATCTTCCTGATTTGAGTTTGTGGAAGACCAAATTATGTTAATGAATCTTCAGACAATGCAGTTCTCTAAAACTCGTGATTCCAGTCTATAGTAGCTGCTGCTTTCATATTAGTTTCCATAATTCTGTCTATACTAAGCAATAGACTAAGTAGATCCATGGAGACATGTAGTGTGCCTATTACATATCATGCACTACTGTCACCCTCCCCAGCTATGTAATGGGGTTTGTAGGAAAATCCTTCCACACTACCATTCCACCAGCCCATAGTTTAGTGCACAGGCCATGTTAATTGCCTTAAATAACATTTAGGTCTCTGTATCCAGTAAATGGAGAAAATCTGGCTGCTCAGAAGGCTTCTGGATCAAAAAACTCTTCAGTATAGGGTCAAATGCATCCTAAAGGGAAATGGAAGCAGAAAGTTGCACAGAAATTGGACTATGTGATCATACCCAGGCATTAATAACAGATAAGATAAAAGTATTTAGACAGTGACCATTAGCTTATAGTTACTGATTTGTTAGAAATGAGATTCTATAATTCCAAAAGAGAGGATTTCTATGGTGATTGTAAGGAATTTCTCTTTGCTTCAGTAATACTTGGGAGCTTAAGGGCTGACTTCATCTTTCATAGAATTATAGAATCATTAAAGTTGGAAAAGACTACTAAGATCATCTAGTCCAACCATCAACCCATCAGCACCATGCCCACTAAGTGATGTCACTGAATGGAGACACCCTTTCCTTAAACACCTCCAGTACTGTGACTCCACCACCTCCCTGAGCAGCCTGTTCCAGTACCTCACCATTCTTTCTGAGAAGAATTTTTTCTTAATATTCAGCCTGAATCTTCACTGGTGCAACTTACAGCCATTACCTCTCATCCTATGATTAGATGTTCCGTGTAGAAATGAGTGGAATTTAAATTTGAGAGTTTTAATCCTTTAAGAAGATGTCAAGATTCAGAAGAATCTATATTTTTTTCAGAATGCAGAGATGATGTATATGGCTGTCTCAGGTACAGACATCAACTTTGCAGATACAGTTGGGTGAGTAAAGACTTAGTTTCTGTTCTTAGAGATTTGCTGAGTGTGAAAAAACATGTTCCAATGGAAGAAAGACTGATTTGAAATGAACTGTTGTCTACTGGCAAATTATGCAAAGGAGTAGGATTGAGTGAGGTGCTTAATTTGTGGGCTGGTTAACGTGTTGATAATGTTAGTCCAGATGAACATTCAGAGATCACCGACATCTGTTGTTTTTCTGACTGCTTGTTCTTAAAAGCCAGCCAGAAGTTATTGGTAGAAGTAGCTGAATCATTGAGAAAGAGTAACAATATCATTAGTCAGAACAGTTGTCAGAATTGTTGTGCCTGGGCTGTCATTTTTGATATTTAAATGTATGAAAGTTTGTTTTCATGGGACTTTGACATGTTTTGAGAAAAAAAATCCTTAATGGTATGGGGAACAGAGGACTTTCTGTAGTAATTATAAGGCAATTTCACAAAATTGTTAGTGCCAGGCTAAACTCAGGGATAAGGTTGACAGCCAGGTATTCTCATAAGGACAAGCCAAGTCTGGGAGCTAGAAAAATCAACTCTTGTTTTAAGCTGATTGTGGATCAAAGACTGGCTGTCAAAGTTTGGTCAGTCAGGATACAGTAGAAGGCATAAGGGAACAGTGGGTTCAGGCCAAAAGCCAGGTTGTCTCCATTACAAGGTAAATCCTGGACATCGAATGGTCAAGCTGGAATGAGAACATAGGACTTTGGAAGCAGGGATTGGAGCAAGCAGTCAAGGCTGAGTGGATGGACAGCAACAAGAAGTGTGAGATAGATGCCTAGTGCCATGCTGAGCTACTTCTCAACAAGCTCTTCTGTTCTGGAAGCAACTCCTGAAAGCAACTGGATCACACAGCTTTCTTCACTGAGCTAAGAGTCTGAGTGAGGCCCTGATCTCCTCTGCAAAGCTTGTTTTCCCAGGGCCTCACAGTGACATGATTGAGAAGCAGTAAGAAAAACACTTGCTGAAGTTCCATAAATCAGACTTTCACACTGGAAGCAAAGCCTGAAACTCATATCCTCTTCTTTCTGTTTTGAAGTTCCTCTGATGGGCTGAGCCAGGGCATTCAGCTGCCTTTTTGGTGAGTGAAAGTCTGCAACTCTTCATCCTTATAACAAACCTCCTTTCAAATGTGCTGTCATTTTTTCCACCATTTTGAAGTGATCTCTGTGGATCTCAGAACTGAGCAATGTGTGACCTCCACGGTGGTGTGAGACCATCCATTAAAGCCTGTGGAGCACGAGAGGTACAACAGTGCTGAGTGATACAGTGCTTGCAAGGAATTGGTCCTAAATCCTTGTGAAAAGTAGAATGAATAATCTGTTAGTTTCAGCCAGTTTTTCTCCTTTGGGAATAGCCTACAGCAGATTATGAATTCTTGGAGCACATTCAGAAAATGATTCTTTAAACCCTGATCCCACTGCTGAATATGAAGGTTAAAGCTGTGGGAGGATGTTACCAGAAAACAAATCCTGTGGAAGCATTCCATTTTTTCTTAGGCTGCGCTCAGTTCCAAACAGCAGAAAGGAAATATTTTAAGATATTAATGTTCCACAAGTGAAATGCGGTAACTGACCATATGAGAGCCTTGTTCTATTGCAAATCACATCAACAGACTTTAAAAGGACAACATGATGGGGAATTAGGAATTTGTGAGGATGATGGGATACAGTACAACTTTATTAAATTCAAAATTAACCCAGAACCGGAGGGAGTGTCTGACTTAGCAGGGGGCTGTGCTGCCATCCAGAGGGACCTGAACAGGCTGACAAAAGTCTCATGAAGTTCAGCTAGGAGATGTGCAAAGTCCTGCACCTGGGGAGGAAAAATCCCAGAAGACCAATTACATTCTGGGGGGCACCCAACTGGAAAGAAGTACTGGAGAAAATGACCTGGGAGTTCTGCTGGACACCAAGTGAGACACGAGCCAGGAATAGCTTACATTAAGTATTAAATTATGGCTTGATGCTTTCCTATGGTATTACAGTATAGGTGGGTGGACACTACCAGCCTTGTCCTTCACGTTGCTAAATACTCTCTGTATCAGTTAAATACAATGGCATTGAACATAAAAAACAGGACTGAAAGAGATGGAACTTCTGCTTGTTTTTATATTCAAGGTACACTATTTTCATCCTTGTACCATGACCAAGAATTGCCCTTGAAAGAGACACTTCAGAATTATCTCCTGTGCTATCTTTTCTACAGCAATCTTATTTAGACATGATTCGTTTTTTGATGCTATACCCTTCAAGTACAAGCTAAAGGACAAAGTGTCTGAAGAACCACAAAAATGATATATCCTATGTTTAAATGTCAATCCTAAACAAATATCTCAAAAGAAATACCATTTAACTTGTTTTTAAATTATGAGAAATAGTACAATTTTGCAGAGAACCACCCCATTATGACATTTGTTTATAATTCGTATTATCGTCAAGCAAACAGACCTCCTGAAGTGGTGCTGAACTTTCTGTTCTCCCAGTTGGTTACAGTTGGATGTTTTAAACATCTCCTACTTCTCTTGGAAATCCATGGCCTTTGTGAGTAGCTTGCCCCTCCACACTTAATGCTAAATGAGTTTCTGGAATTTAAACTTCATAATGACCATTACCAACTATTTTTCTATGTTTTGACATAATTCCCTTCATTTCTCGTGTTTCTTGAGGCTCTTGCTTTACACTGCATTCCACATTATAGCATCCACTGACTGATTTATGGATTTCTCTCTTCATAGTGAAAACCCAATTTGCATTTTTATTAATTAAATGTTCATACCATAATGCTATATTTGAAAACTGTCTGATCCATAACGACATATTACATATTTCTGTGTTGTGGAAACTAAGAATGCTTGAGGTGTTCTGACTGAGGGATCCCTAAAAAGTCCATAAGCTTTCAACAGTTACATTTTCTTCTTATTTAAAGGAAGACAAAACAATGAGTAATAAAACCAAAGACTTCTATTCCCCATCAGAAGACATTTTTTGATGAAATCCAAAGTCAGAGAATGGAGATCTGTTTTAAAATCAAATGACCCTGGACAAGCATTTGGTATCCCAGACATTTCTGTGCAGCCAGCATGTACATCTTCATTTTGGCCCACAAATGGCTGTAGTTTGGATTCCTGCCTCGATTACATCATGATCAGTTGGAGAGACCTGCAACATAAAATGATAGAATCGTTTAGGTTGGAAAAGACCTCTGAAATCATCAAGTCCAATTGTCTGTCTACCACTGATACTGCCCAATAAATCACGTCCCTCAGTGCCACATTTCCAGGTTTCTTGAACACCTCCAGGGATAGTGACTCCACTACCACTCTGGGCAGCTTGTGCCAGTACCTCACCACTCTTTCTGAGAAGAATGTTTTCCTAATATCCAGTATGAGCCTTTCATTATTTCCATTAGGAAATAATTCTTTATTCTAAGGTTGCGCTAACAATGGATTAAGCTTCATAGAGCAGCGTTACCCCATGCCTGCCAGTGTTCAAGGGGCATTTGGATAATACTTCATTAATATGCTTTAAATTTTTATTGTCCCTGAATTTGAACTACTTGATCTTTGGAGGTTCCTTTCAACTAAACTCTTCTAACATTATATAACAGTATATGTATTTATTCCCAGAAATTCCTGTCAGGGATAACATATGAGTCTATTCCCACATGCCTGTGTTCCCTGTTCTCCTTCTGCTCATGAGGATCATTCCTACTCAACCAGAGCCCCTGATTCACCTTCTAATCTGGCCTTTTGAGGTCCACGTGACTGAAAGCACTGGATTCTATCTCATGGGAAACTGATCCACTGGTAGGAACCAGATGGAATTGAGCCTTCTATTCACTTAATGCAGAAAATCACAAATACTATTTTATGCCAGCTGAATATCTTCAGAGCTGAAGAAAGGCTGTTTGGAGAAAGGTGGTGAGCATGTGTTTTTCTCTGGGGCACGACACAGCTGTAATTTTCATCTCACCAGTGGATCCTTCCAGGATGTGGACTGGGACAAATAGAGAAATCTTTGCACAGTCCCCTTTCCCTAGGTGGCTGATGGCCAGTTGTTTTTCTTCTTGCATATCTTCAATATGGCAGGTTTCCTTGTTAGCTTTTGCTGAGGTGCTGAAGTGCTTAAAGTAGTTTTGTAGGACAGTGCAGTCACAGGCTGGAAGGAGGACAGTCTGGAGAGAACAAAATCCCTCTGCATGGGGCAGAAATCCAGGTCTTAGTGAAATTTCCTCACGCTCTTTCACTTACGCATGGAGAAAGAAGACAGGCCTTTTACCTTCCCATTTTAGAGCTTGATATTAGTCTTCAATTACCTAACACAGCCATTTCAAATGCTCTGTTTCAGTTTCTGGAGACTGAAATAATCCTTGGAGACGTGAAACTAATAGAGCCAGATCCTTTTGCCATATAAATCCACATAGCTTTGCTGGCTTCACTTCACCAGAAGTGCACTGACCAAGTGTACTAAGCCACTGGGAGAAGCAAATTGGTTAACAAGAACTCCATGCAAATTGCCTTTCTCATCTCAGAGTGGTTATAAAACTTGAGGTCTGAATTAGGGAGAGCGAAAGTGCCTTTGGTCTACTAACTCCTTTAGGGAATGAAGGAATTAAAATGTGTAATGAAGTATTCATTTAATTTGCTGTTTGCTCTCTCTGTTAGTTGTTTGTTCTTTTGAGAGCTGTGTGAATAGACATCCTTGGTGCTTTTGTGTGTTTTTGGAGGAGTATCAAATGTCTGGCAAGGAGAGTGCCAGCCTTTCAGACGCGGTCTGTTGTTGGAGAATGTTGTGCAGGATTGCACCTGTATCTGGGACACAGGAGGATTAAAAAGCTAAGTTGTGCAACACTAGGAGTCATCCATTTGTTTTGTCATATCTAAAATTATCTTTTTTTTTTTTTTTTGAGAATTTTAGCATGTATTCTTGTTTGTGACTCAGTTGCTCTACCTAAGTTAAGAAAATGAGGTAGAAGAAATATGTTATACAGCAATTATGCAGCTACTTGCTGCAAATACACCATGACTGTCTAAAGGTTTTTATAAAATTTTGTCATTAAGGAGGGAATAAGAGAAGTTGAAAACAAGCCATCTTGGTTCCAAAGATTTCTATGACTAAGCTCTTTCTGTTTCAGGTGGCTGAAAATCATTGCTTTTGCTGATAACATATATGATTATAGATTTGATTATATACATTATTATGAATATGTATGATTATTGTTATATATGATTGTACATATATCCCATACAATATATATGATTATAGTTTGGATATAAGGAAGAAGTTTTTTGCACTGATGGTGCTGAGGGACTGACACAGGTTGCACAGAGAGGTGTTGGATCCCCCATCCTTGGAGACATCTGAGGTCAGGCTGATGGGGCTCTGAGCAACCTGATCGAGCTGTAGATGTCCCTGTTCATTGCAGGGGTTGGAATAGATGCCCTGTGAGGGTCCCTTCCAACTCAAACAATTCTATGATTCTGTAGCTTAGTGCCCATCACCTTTATTGGCTAACCTGTGAAGAATTTAGCATGCAGAGAGATTCTTTCAGGGTTTGTACTTGCCAAGGAGCAAGTGCCTTTTCTCTCTGGCTTCCATTTTTGTCAAGTGGGATCTGCTTTAAGAGCTGAACCCACTCCTTTGCCTAAGAGTGCTGCCAGTTGGGCACAGCTGCACTGGGCATGCAGTTGATTAGGCAAAGTAGTAATGGGCTTCTATAGACATCTGAAGGTTCTTCGAGATCTGAGAATGGACTGAGAGGTGAGAGTTCTCATTTGGGCATAGGGACATCCAATTTCCTCCTTTTCCTGAAAAGATTTTAGTGTTCATCTTGAAGCTCATCAAACACTGTATTGGGAAAATTTGTCATCTCTCTCTCCCTTTGGTCTCTCAAGGCTTTCTTCAAGGGCCTTGGGAGAATGTGGTTTCTTTTACCATTTATTGTGATTGTATACGTGGCTCTGAAAATTGCCTGACTCATTTACAGCAGAGACAAAGCTACCAACTGAGTTATTTTTTCTATCACTGGTAGGGCACTCAAATCTTGACTGAAAAATGGAATCAAATTTCCCACTTGAAAGAAAATCTGTGTTTGTTGAAGGATATACTATGTGATCAATCTACCTCTAGTATCTAGTTACAAAATCCACTTACCTCTCTTATCTTTTGAAAACCTAGAAAATTGTGTATGTTTTAAGGAAGTTGCATTTCCCATGATATTTGTTTGCACTTTTAGCAATTTATGAATCACATTACTGAACTTCATGCATCTAAATGTAACACTTAAGTTAGAAAGCTTATCTACCTAGCCTCATATGGAGAGAAAAAAGATCCGCCAAGAGGTAATTCAAGCATGCCAGTCATGTTCCTACTCCAAACTGCCCTCTGGAGGAATTGTTTCCCTTCTGCTATTTAATGAAGACCTGGTGCTGTCTGTCACTAATAGCTCTGCTGAAATCCCAGCATAAACCATCCCATTAACTGATTTGAGTCAAATGCATAAACTTATTCATGGTGCCTATATAAATGAAAATGGAATAGTTCAGGAAGAACTGCTTTCTATTCAGGAAAGGTTAAATATAGAAACACATTTGTTACAGATTGCTCTTTGCTCTCAATATTTAAATTCCTCTAAGTGCCAGGTCGAGGGTCAACCTTTATAGGGATGGGAGGTTGTTCCATCCTCTGGGGAGCTAGCAAGCTTGAATAGGTTTCAGAGGCCATGGAAGGAGCCTGTGAAGAAGCTTATGGGATGGAGCTCAGAAAGATGTTGCAAGATCAGTCAAAAACAGAAAATGAACAGACAGGACACAAAAGTAATTAGAGGAATTTTCCTGGTGCCAAAGGGAATTGTGCAGAATTTATTCAGGCAGCTGCAACAAAGCTTGAGAAGGGAGGGCACAGTTAGTGGTGAGGGAGTAATATACATATATACTTTTCCATTTGAAAATCTGTTTTTCTCATTTTTATTACTTTTTATTTTAATATAAAACATTTGGACATTCTGGAGTTGCATGCTATAATCACTGAATCATTGAATCACAGAATCATAGAATGGCTTGTACTGGAAGGGAACTTAAAGATCATCTAGTTCCAACCCCCTTCCATGAGCAGGTTGGTCAACCTCTAAATTAGGCACTGGATCAGGCTGCCCAGGGCCCCATCCAGCCTGGCCTTGAGCAGCTCCAGGGATGGACCATTCACAGCTGGAGGCGGTCAAGACCAGGTTGGATGGGATAATGCAAATGTCTGAATTACTCAAAACTCCATCTGACATGTATATTGATTGACAAGTAGGCAAATAATCCAGGGAAAGAAGGGAATATCTAAGAGCTGGTGAGCCAGGCACCTCATTGCTTTAGAAAAGACTAATGTAACAAGTCTCTTTAACAAGGATGGCTAATGTTTCCACAATATTTCCAGTTCTTTGAACATTGCTTATATTGCTGACATAAGGATGAGTTTAATTTTGCATTTTTCATTTTTCATTCATAATTGAAGCCTAAAAAAAGCCTATTTGGACAGATGGTCCAAATGGTCTTTTAAATGAAAATGGGAACTAAGAGAAAGACAAAAGTTATCTCAGGTCTTTGTTTTGTACCAAAACTGGCTTTTTCTCCACTCTCTCTAAAGCAACACCTACAAATTGCCCTTTGGCTTTTGAAAATTTCATAGATGAATCTCAGATGAAAAATAAGATTCTCATAGTTAGGAACAAAAAGAACAAGGACAAGAAGCAAAAATAAACAAATCTATTACAGACTCATTCTTCGGTTTATCCCATAAATTGAGCTTCTCATAGGTATAGCAGAAGAGAACTCTTCACTCTCAAATGTTTATGACTAATCTAGAAACAGCATTTGGAGAGCTGAAGAAAGGAACTTGCATTTTTTTTATTTTTCCTAGCAAAAGGCCTCTTCTGTTTTCAAGGCTTATAAAATTAATTTTCCTCTCAAACAGTGAAATCATACTTTCCATTTTACAGCCATGGAACTGAGATGTGAAGTGTTCAACCCTACTGAAGTCAAAACTGCTACAGGTTTTAACGGAGCAGAGTGTGATCTGAATCAGTCTGCTGCATGAGTGTGCAGGAGTATGAAGCAAAGCCAGGAACAGAACTGATTTCTTAGGCTGTGTCTGTAAAACTGTGTCAGTACTGGAAGGCAGTGATGCTGATGGCTTAGTTGTTAGTACAATTCCTGGCATGGTTTGGACCCATGAGAAAAAGAAGAGTGATTTTGGACTGGATTAGTTTTCTTTTGTGGATTAAGCTGATCCATTTACCCTCATGCCTAGCGAAAACAATCTTCTTTCTTCCAGTTTAGTTGGTCATATGCCTTATTTGAAGTTCTTGAACAAGATAAAACATGCAGCAAAAAGTTAAGAAAATATATCATTAATACTGTTCCTTTTTCAGTCAATGGTTTGTGAGTTTTCATTATTTTAGTCACGTTTTACTTTTATTGTCTTCTCTCTCTTTTTTTCCTTGTGTGATTCCCCCACGCTGTGAAGGTATGCTATGCACTACTAGCTAGTGACTGTTAGACTAGAGGGTCCCACAACACTGAGAAAAAATGGAGTGGTCTCAGTAATGCTGTGTATAAGTAGAAGAAAAGAAGTGATAATGTAGTGGTTCATAAAACTACCAAGTTCCTATAGTGACAGAAATGACATGTTTTTCATCTTCAGAATATTAACACTTTGGAACATTTTTATAATTTCCATTTTCCAAATAGGAAAAAAGCAACCTGCTGCTATTCTTTATCTGACTGATAGTTCTTAAAAGATAAAAATGGGGATGGATGAATAACTGTATGCCTATTTGATTATTCTTTTCTTTGATCATGTACAGGCTTATTTTGCATTTATAATTAAATTATAAATAGGAATTATCTGTGAGTTATCTAGAACAGTCATTATCTAGACTGTCAAAAGTGATGTGAATTAATTTTTTATAGAACTGTGTTAGAACAGTGCTTCTCATGCATCTTGGACTAGAAACATTAACAACAAAAAATAGCTTAAAACTGCTACTAAGGAGTATATTCCCCTTTATAATAATCTAATAGACCATAGTTCTATACCCATTTATATAAGCACAGAGGGGTTAAGAAGAGCTATCTCCATGTTTGATGGACAACTATTTGGATAGGATGAGCATCTTTAATGAACAGCAGTGTTTTGTCAAATCATTTACATGTGTATTAATATTTACCTATTCCTATCTTTGTGCTCCACCTACTCTGCTGAATTGACCATTTTATAAAGGAGTTGCTTGTTCTACCTGGTTGTTTTCTACCCTATAGTGCTAGTAAAGTAACAGCAGAATTTGTCTGCAAATTTGATGAACACTAAGTAGAAGCCAGAAGTCTGCATTCGTATTGACTGTAAGTTCAGCAAAACCAAAGTATTTGTAGTAGAATGCAGCAGAGGACATATTTTCTTATATCTCTGTTTTAATTTTTATTTCAGTAGTCTTGTATGTTCAAGTTAACTGCAGTTTTAATCCAGCAGACATTTTCAGGTGAAATTTTTGAGATGACATCTTTGATATTTAGTAGGTTGAAAACCAGCATCAGAGCATAATTTGCTGTAACCTTTTTTGCAGTGACCTGAGGCAGTCTGACATTCACATCAAAGCTAGACACTATGGCTTTGGGAAAGGCTGCCCTTAAATTTTTTGAAAAAAAGAATAGCACCCAATCCCAATTATTTCAAGAATGCTTTTGAACGGACCCCCACAAGACAGAAGATAGTGGAGGCCAGGATAGCTCTCATGAATGCCTTACAGTTATGTGGGATGGTGACCTAGCTATATCTCAGACTCACATACTCAACAACATAGTGGTGGCAGGTTAAAAAGAAAAGGCATTAACTGTGCCACTGTGCCATGGCATCATGACAGGTATAGCATAACTTCTCATTAGGTTTTGAAACCAGTAACGGACTTTTGATGCCAATAATTTTTCATCAAGTGTCACTGGAATAGGCACATCCAGGAAAGAAAACCTCATTTGAACTCTTATGGATGTCCTGAATGTATATTGAAACTTTGAAGAGTATTGTCACAGTAATCAGGGCCTGAAAGTTTTTTTATACAGTACAGACCCACCTGACTCTCACCATACGGGATTCAGGAGCCTTCTTGGTCTTTTAGGATTTCCTTGGCAATAAATAAATAAATAAATAAACAAACAAACAAAAATAACAGCATGAGAGGTGTAAGACAGCAGTGCCAAAGAGCAGTTCTGGAGGGTAGCAGTAGTGCCTGTAAGAAAGGGCTGTTGATGTGCTATTTGCTTTCCTCCATCCGGGCATGAGCACAAGGTGGAGGAAAACTGAAGGTGGTCAGCAATGGTGCTTAGGGATGAGGATAAAAGAAAGTATAATATCCAGTCTGGACCTCTCCCAGTGCAACTATTATCCATCTTGTAGAAGAGGCTGACTTCCACCTCACCATAGCCTCCTTTCAGGGGGCTGTAGAGAGTGATAAGGTCTCCCCTGAGCCTCCTCTTCTACAAGCTGAACAATCCCAGCTCTCTCAGGCAACCCCCACTCACGGCTTTGTTGCTCTTCTTTGGACATGCTCCAGGACTTCAATGTCTTTCTTGTATAGAGAGGTTGGGATAGTGAGGGGGATGAAGGCCAGACAGATAAGGGATTGAGAACATCCTGTAGACACCTGGCAGGGAGGTGATGTTCACAGGGCAAGAAGAAACTGGTGTGGGGGGATGCCCCCCCCCCCCCTAAAGGCCAGAAGTTTGCAGTGAGGAAGACAAAGAAGCTTTCACTAGGAAGACAAAAAATCTTCATCCCATGACCCACTATGCATGAGCAAATGGGGAGGGTTAATAAACTCTTGGAAGTTGCAGGACTCAGCACTTGATCTTATTGAACTTCATCCCATTGGCCTCAGCCCAGCTATCCAGCCTGTCCAGCTCGCTCTGTAGGGCCTTCTTACCTCTAAGCATACTGATAATTACTCCCAACTTGGTGTTGTCTGCAAACTTAATGAGAGTGCACTCAAGGCCTGCATCCAGGTCCTCAATGATGATACTAAACAGAACCGGCTCCAGTACTGATTGATTCTTGGGGAAC
This sequence comes from Perdix hodgsoniae, assembly GCA_035772895.1. Taxonomy (NCBI): domain Eukaryota; kingdom Metazoa; phylum Chordata; class Aves; order Galliformes; family Phasianidae; genus Perdix; species Perdix hodgsoniae. Next base: position 21,979,410 of record JAPSGF010000008.1, read on the forward strand.
ACCTCTCCTGACAGGTCACCACCACTCTCTGGTCCCGGCTTTCCAGCCAATTTTTTACCCAGCAAATGGTACAACTGTCTAAATAATGAGCAGCTAGCTTCTTCAAGAGAAAAGTGGAAGACAGAGTCAAGGGATTTACTGAAGTCTAAGTAGAATACATCAAAAGCCTTTCCCTAATCCACTAGATGGTCATAGCAGAAGATCAGGTTAGTCAAGAACCCATGCTGTCTGGGCCTCATTCCCTGGTTGTCCCACACATGCTATTTGATCACACTCGAGATGGTCTGCTCCGTCCCCTTCCCCAATATTGAGGTCAGGCTGACAGGCCTGTGGTTCCCTGGATCCTCAGATAAATATAACACTATCTATAATGATTAATCTTAAATGTGTCCATGATTATAAGCCACTGTTAGAACCCGTATGCTGAATCTAGGATTATTCTTGACGAGGAAAGCAGTCCTGCTCAGACAGTTACGCTCCTGTCTGTAATTTTATTTTTTATTCCCCGAAGATTAGGACACTGAAAGTTGGTTGGTTTGTCTCATTGATGGATAACTAAGGCACGTCTAACTTCTCTTTCATTGCCTAGAGACAAACAATTCCCACCTTTCTGTTGATCTTAAAGAAATACTAACCTCAAAGCTCACTTTTGGTTGCTTGTGTCTGGTTTCCCTTTGGCATCAATTTGGGTAGTTAGGGGTGTCTTTGCCACAGCTAAGCAAATACTGTACACCTATTCTCCCTGGCTTCGTTACACTCTTAAGAAACAGCTACCTTGTGTCTTGAGAAGGTGTCACATGAGATGAGAGAAGAAGTGGTCACTGCAGAGAATGCTGTAAGTGTGGGGAAAAAAAAAAAAAGAAAAAAGCAAATCTACTATTTAAAACATTTTATTTGGGTATTGACACTGTGGATGGGAAAAAGTCAGAAGCCTGGAGAAGAAATGGAAATTGTTGGAGGAGGAGCTTCAGAGCTTACACAAAGGATAAAGTTTCAGTCTACTCACCACTGGTGGCAGAAAGTTTTAAGCACATTCTTCTGGGTACCTTGGGAAGTTAAAAATAAGTGAATTGTCTGATTTTAATTTCACTGGTGGGTTAGGTGTCCCATCAGTAAGCATTCTAACTTTTAATTGCCTCACATTTTCTTTATCTGGTCAAAATGTTCTTCACAAGGAGTTGTGAAATAATGAGATAGATAAGGAATGACTCTGTTTAAAAGAAGCTTCCTTTTGAGAAGGCAAAAATGTAGCAAGGGATAGTAAAATCATCAGTGTCTCAGTAAATATTTTCCTATGCATGTAAAGATTGTCAGTTAAAAGATAGTAGACAGCAAGAGTTATCACTGCTTTGTTTTATACCATGTCTACTATGTCATGTGGTGGTAAGATAATAAAGAGAGGCCTAATTAAACTGTAGAGACCTACTTCCATGTCCCTAATGTTCATAAGGGAGTAATAGTCTGAGGTAGTAATAAAATGGTGCTTAATATTTGGCTTGGCTTAGTACAAAACAGTAATTATTCCGAAATTCTGTTATAACATAGTCACCAATATTTATCTCTATACGAGAGAATATATGTGGAATAACAGTAAAATATAGGTAAATTCTAATGTAGAAATAACAAAGCTAAGAAGTTAGGATTGGTTTGGGTTTGGGAAAACTGCTGCTGGAATGTATTTGTGTTCTACAGAAGTAGTTGCCAGGTTGGTTGTCCAGGACGTAGTAATCCCTATGTGGTAAAGAGTGAAGCTCTTTAGCTATCTTTGTCTACCTAGGACCCATAAAATGTGAATTTTGCTTGTGTCTTGAAGTTGACCATTTACATAAGAATGTGAAACAATAAACAAAGAAGTGCTTTTTGTCTTGCCCAAAGTGAAGGCTGTTCTACTAAGTTAAATATTCTATTTCAAATAAATTAGTCTGCATCCTAACTTGAAATTGTTTACCTTCTATTTTTGCTACTGAAGTATTACTTTTTTGTTATAAGACAACTACTTGTTGTCACATGTACTTCATAAGAAGAAACAGACTGGGAAATGATTTATGGATCAGCAAATTCTGGTCGTCATGGTCACTGGAAGCCATATAATAGAAAATCCACAGAACACATTAAATAATACCTCCGCTTTCTGTAAATCTTGGAGCCTATGATCAGAGTAAGACAGCAAGAAAGATCAGGATCATCAGTGATCCTTCAGAACTGGCAAAAGATTTATATCAAACTAATAGATGGAACTTCAGAAATAAGCTAGATCTTGTGTTGTAAAAGAAATAGTAGAAAAACAACATGCCAGGCTCATTCAGATAGAAATTCAGTGACAAATCTGAAAGAAGTTTTAACCCTGGATCAAGGCTTCGTCCCAAGATGTGACCTATCTCGAAGTAACTAGTCATGCTCATTCTGTTACTTCAGACCAAGGCAAAATTTCTTTTTCATTCCTAATAATATGCTGTGCACTGAGACTAAAATAAATCAATCATGTAAATGCGCTAAAACAAATGCAATCAGTAGACAATAACAAGTCTTTTTCAATTAGCTTTCAAAATGCCAGTAATTTAGAATTCCAAACTTTCACAGACTGTGATTAAGGAAGTTCTCTCTATTTTTCAATATTAAACTAACTGGAGTGGTCTCCTCAATTGCCTTCTGCAACATGCATCCTAAAATTCAGCATTCACTACTGTGATTCTTTAAGACCTTTTTAGTATTTGAAAAGCTGTCTGATATCTATCACTACTCCTATAGTGGTCAGAGCTGCTTCAGAATTATAGCCCCAGTAGCATATGCCCCAAATCAACATGTTCAGATAGCTCAAGATCTCATCCAACCTTTGATGACAGTGTCATGTGGAAGATGACAATGAGTCTAATGCCTGCCATGATCTCAGCTCTATTTCAGGATATTTGGCATGTCTGAGGTATGTCCAGCATCTGTGGACAACATCGTATCTTCCTAGATATTCTTTTACTGTTTTTGAAAGATGCACCTTGCTTCCTTGCTTTCCAAGCGATCAAGGTTCATCTGCTTCACAGTTTCTCTTTGTGATTTATCATTTGCCCATTTTTTTGCCTCAGTTGTAAACTTTGGATTTTTTTCTTACTTTTTGAGGGAGTGGGAGGAGTGTAGGAAAAACAATCTGTGCAAGACCTCATAGAACTATCTTTCATAAGACGTGAAGATAATTCTGCTTTTAAAGGAATGTAAATTTAAACATAGCAATTTTGTTTAAACCTCTTCCTCTGTTGTAAGCCTGTCCAGGGAAACTTGAAAAAAATTATCTGGAGGTTTCCAGTTTTATTATTCTACATGTTTTACATGTTTTGGAAGTGCTCTGTATGAAGTTGATTTCCCCATATTCCTATATAGTCAATTAAGTTTTCTGTAAATGCTTCAGCACTTGCCCAACTTCACTCGTGGGATGCAACCACATGGCAGAAAAGGGAACAATTCACATAAAAAAAATTGAGCACAGGACTTTAGCAGGTTGTTTTGCATGGCACATGCAGCAATGGAGTGAGGAGTATTTAAAATAAATAAATGTAATGCAATGACGCAAATGATCACAAAACGGGTCAGATCTAATATGGAATTAAAAAAGAAAATAAAGTCAAAACCTAAAGTGCCAGTTATTATAAAGGTATCTTTTTTTCCTTTTTTTTTTTTTTTTTAATTGATTCATTGGTTTCTCAGATTCCTAAATCTATTCCTAGACAAGTAAATAAAGCAGAGCAGGGGCTGTTCCCTAGCCCTGAAACCAACTGCATGGCACAGCTTTTTTCTTTCATCTCCTGAAAGAGATTGCTTCATCAGAAATATCTTCTGGATGTGCCACCTGGTCAAGCTACTTTCCCTCAACCATGCCTGGACTTTCCCTGGGAAGCTCTTAGTTGGCCCAAAGCAAAACCATCAAACGTACCCTGCTATTACAATATGCTCAGAGCATCATGCCCTGTTTAGTGCTTTAAGATGGATGTTGCTTCTGATTTTGTATCTTTAGCGGAGATATCTCCTCCCATTTCCTTATAATAATTAACAATAAGCTTTTAAATTCCTTAACTTGCTAATTGAAAATGGCAGGGATTTGTTCCTAAAGAAACATTCTTGTATCTATGGCAAGGCATCACTGCTAGAGGATAAAGAAGTGATTACAAATATACACTTGTTTCTTAGCAACCATTAAGAGCTCCCTTTCCTAATTAATGTTATACCATTCCTTGAAAGTCTTGTTAGTTCACAGTACTGAAAGATCAATTAATCTCTGTTAAAAAATTGTGATACAAATAATTTTCATTGAATTCTAGTCAAGCTGCAGTTAATGTTAAGACAAGCAAAAAATCTTTTTTTTGTTTGTTTCGTTTTATTATTACCTTTTATAAAGAATTTTAAAACACTAAAACATAAAATATGTGTAAACAATAAAGAATGATTTTTTCTTCATTCACTGCCAGTTCATTTCCTGCTTTATGTTCTGAAATTCTAGCAGCCTAAATGGGAAAGTTTCCCCATGAAAATTTGATGAAGAAGGCGCAGAAATCAACAGCAAAAACAGAAGAAAGGGAGAGAAATGGGTTCTCCAAATCTTATACCTTACAGAATTACCATGACATTTCATTGTGATAGCTAACTTGATCTTAGGATCACCAAGGTTGGAAAAGACCTCCAAGATCATCCAGTCCACACTGTCTACTTGTTGCCATTATTTCTCAATTTCCCTGAGTACAACATCTGTATGTTTCTTCGATACCTCCAAGGATGGTGACTCAATTATCTCCCTGGGCAGCCCATTCCAGTACCTTACCAATAGAAATTTTTCTCTCAACTGAGGACGTAATTTATAAATTAATCTGGTAAGAATAAATATTACACTTGATCTTAGTCAACAGGGCAAGAGACAAAATAGAGCATCTCAGACAAAACAGAGCCCATGGAAATAGGCAGTCAGTGAAAGCTGCGTATGTGAACAGTAGTTTCAGTAAAGAAACCAGGAATGTGATAGGACAGTGAGAAATGGTTTCAAAATAAAGAGGGGATATTTAATTTTTTTGTAATAAAGTAGTGAGGAGCTGAAACAAGTTTCCCAGAGAGGTGGTGGAAACATCCCTAGAGATTTCCAGTGTCATGCTGGACAGGGCTCTGAGTACCTGATGGAGCTGTAAGTGTTCCTGTTCATTGCAAGGGAGTTAGATTAGATGACCTTTAAAGGTCCCTTTCAACTCAAAATATTCTGTGATTTTATGAATGTGATTTTTCAGAAAAGATCTTTAGGATTGCACATAAAGGGCTACCTCTATAGATACGACTGCATAACAGAGGTTTTATTAGTGTCATGACAGATTTATAACTCAGAATTTCTATTGTTTGCTATAACATACCTTCTCCAAGGTAACAGCAGATGGTGCTGGTAGATAGAGCCAAGCTGTGTTCCCTTGTTACTAAGCGGAAGTCCAGTCTGGAGTAGAAGAGAGTATGCACTGGATAGACACTGACTGTAACAGAGGAGTGTTTTTTTTCTATTATTATGAATTTGATTGGGTGCTATTTAGACCTATGAGAGATGAATACTATTGTAGACTGAAGCACTGGACTGCAGCACTTAGTGGAGAAAAAAAAGAATGTTTCCTCTAGCAACAAAAGCATTGTTTTGAGCTCCTGTGCTTTGGGTCTGTTGTGTAGGTGCTCTGATAAAGTTACAGATGGAGTACACACACAGCAGATATATTCAATGTCTGCAAGCTGATTTCTACACTACCTGGAGAAAAAGTGCTTGCTTCCTGCTGCTTTCAGTGAGAGGCAGATCCTGAATTATCTAAAAAAGTTCATTTTGCTACAGAAAATTACTGTTGTCTGAGTTACAAGAGATGACAGACAAGTTAAGCAGGCAGGGAGTAGGCAGCAACAATGCCTGGTGGAGTTTTGTCACACCACTCCTACCCAAATCCATCAGATAACAGCACCTTTCCCCATCCTGAGAGTGAGGATAGGATATAAAGCCCTTAGAATCATAGAATCATAGAATCACCAAGGTTGGTTAAAAGACATGATCAAGATCATCTAGTCCAATTGTCTGCTGATCACAAATAGCCCTCACTAAACCATGTCCCTCAACACAACCTCTAAACGTTCCTTGAACACCTTTAGGGTTGGTGACTCCACCAACTCCTGGGCAGACTGTTACAAAGCATCACTGCTCTTTTAGAAAAGAAATTTTTCCAAATATCCAACCTTAACCTCCCCTTACGTGACTCGAGGCCATTGCTTCTCATCCTATCTCTAGTTATGTGGGAGAAGAGGCTTCCCCCCACCTCACCGCAACCTCCCTTCAGATATAAGGGAGCCTCCTCTTCTCCAGACCGAGCAATTCCAGGAGCCTCCTCTTCTCCAGACTGAACAATTCCACGTCCCTCAGCCAGCCCCCATAAGATTTGTGCTCCAGACCCCTCACAGTTTTGTTGCTCTTATCTGGACACACTCAAGTGTTTCAATGTCTTTCCTGTAGTGAGGGACCCAAAACTGAACACAGTACTCAAGGTGCAGACTCACCAGGGCTGAGTACGGAGGGATGATCACCTCCCTGCTCCTGCTGGCAACTGTATTTCTGATACAAGCCATGATGCAATTTGCCTTTTGGCCACCTGGGCATGCTGCTGGCTCATCCAAGGATCAACCAATACCCCCAAGCCTGTTTCCACGCAGAGGAAACTTGTTCCATCAAGCATTCTAGCTTGCAGTAGGTGTTGGTTTTGGATTGCTCTTGCAGTTCATTTCACAGCATTTCACAGCACTCAGAAAAGTTGAGATGGGAAAAGACTTCTGCAGGTTGCCCTGTCCAACCCACTGCTCAAAGCAACCTCCCCCAGGGCTAAGTCCAGATAGGTTTTGAATATCTCCAGTAGATGGAAACTCCACAGCCTCCTTGGACATCCTGTGCCAGTGCTTGACCACTTTTACTGGGAAAAAAATTTCTTGTCTTAAAAGACTTTATGTTCCAGTGGGATTGCCACTGTTCCAGGTTATGCCCATTGCCTTTTGTCCTGTCACAAGACAGCACTGAGAAAAGCCTAGCACTGTCTTCTCAACAGAAGCTAACTATACACATTGCATGATCCTAGGAGTCCTTCCTTCTTGAGGCTAAACATTCCCACTTCTCTTGGCCTATCTTTGTATAGCAGATGGGACAAGCCCTTAACAATCTGTAGCCCTTTGCAGGACTCCCTTCAATACATCCGTATCTCTCTTGTATTAGCAGCTCAGTACTGGTTGCAGCATGCCAGGTGTGTCTTGCCAGGGCTGAGCAGAGGGGAAGGACCACATCCCTAGGTAATACTTTGCCTAAGGCAGCCCAAGAGGCTGATTGCTTCCCTTGCTACAAGGGCAAATTGCTTGCTCGTGTTCAGCTTGGAGTCCATCTGAATTGGTGTGAAGGAAGAGACACTGCATGAAAAACCATGGAAAACACATACGCTAGTTGCTCAAAATTCTTTTGTTGCTTCACTTAGAAATAGCTGTTCCTCACAGAAATGTTTCTGGTATTTTATTATTATTATTATTATTATTTTCCATGTATGTCTTTATTTTCTTTTTCTCTGTATGTCATACATTACTTGAGGAATTTGGGTGAATCTTGCTTGTGTAAAGATGGAAATACTGGGTCTACCATTATTAAAATCAGTTGTGGTGAAAAGTGTGGTAAATTATTGATGGTTATGGGAAAATGAAAATGGGGAAATGTCAGTGACTGGCTTAGAGAACAAGGTGATAGACTACTCCACTTGAACAATGCCAGTAATCTGATTTTCACGTCTGGTAAAGAAAACCAAGAAAAATCTTACAGAAATATTAAAATTATCACTAAGTTCTGATGTGACATTTTATCTTGCATCTTATTGATGCAAGAATTGAAACCTAAATTGGGCCACTGTATAACTGATGAATTTCAGTAATAATTGTAGGCATCCTTATTATTCAGTGTGAATTCAGCAGATATTCTGTAAAAGAAACTGGCTGTTTAAAATCCTTTTCCACAGTCTCCTTCCATTATACATATTCCTATACACGTACACATCTATTTATGATTGTCACGGAGTTAACTAGATCAATCTATGCCCATGACAGGGGGGCAGTAGGCCCCTGAGCTCCCCCCAGCCCCACAAAAGGGAAGGAAAAGGGAAAAGGGATAGGGAGATGAGAGCTGGGCTCAAGGAAGGGAAAAAAAAAAAACAGCGTCAATGATTTATGGAGGAAATTTTATTTTACTAACTATGATATCGGAATGCAAGATAACACAATATAATATAATCTAATTGAATTTGAGACTAATAAATCAAATAAAATAGGAGAGAGAGAGTTCCTGAGACTGAGTCAAACCTAAAAAGCTTGGTACAGCTGGGAAAGCACCCTCCAGTACCCACTGCAAGGCAGTAAGAGATCACCCAATCTGGAAGGTCCAGATCCCTTCTGTGATGTACAGGGACAGGTACCTGGAATTGAAGCATTAACACTTTAACTCCCAGTGCACTACATGATGTCACGATGTGGAATATGAAAACCAAAAAACACAAAACCGTGACATTCCACCCCTTATTCTACATCACTACATCATGCTTAATATATATGCATATATACAAACAAACAGTATTAAAATGCATTACACAACACGTCTATATACATATATATACATAGAATTACTGACTGCACTCCCTCAACATCAAATTTCCTTGTGGTACACAATGAACAACCCCTTTTTCTGCATCTACCCATCAATTGGATCCAGGTCCCTGGGCAAAAACAGTATCATGGAGAGGTTTGCCCTTTCCAGAAGCAGGAAGGACCCAAACTGCTTTTCCCAACATGCTCTTTACATGTACTACAAGGACTTTATCTCCCTCTATGGTACGTAGGGAGATGGATTAGGTATCATGATAGATCCTCTGGTATTGACTAACCAGGTAGCTTTTGCCAAATGCTTCTCCCAGTGCTTAAATGTCCCACCACCCATTGCTTTCATCATAGTTTTTAACAACCCATTGTATCATTCAATTTTACCAGAGGCAGCTGCATGATAGGGTTTATGATAAATCCACTCAATGCCATGTTCTTTGGCCCAAGTATTTACAAAAGAATTCTTGAAATGAGTCCCATTATCTGACAATTCTTTCTGGGCTGCCATGTTGCCACAGGACTTGTTTCTCAAGACCTAATATGGTGTTTTGGGTGGTAGCATGGGGTACTGCATATGTTTCAAACCACCCAGTGGTTGCTTCCACCATGGTAAGCACATAACACGTACCACTGCAAGATCGTGGCAAGGTGCTATAATCAACCTGCCATGCCTCCCCATATTTATTCTTTTGCCATCGCTCTTCCCCCCAGAGAGGTTTCATCCTCTTGGCTTTAATTATGGCACACATTTCACAGCCATGAATAACCTGTGCAATAGCACCCATAGTTAAGTCCACCCCTCGGTCTCTAGCCCACTTATATGTTGCATCTCTCCCTTGATGGCCCGAGGTCTCGTGGGCCCACCGAGCTAGAAATAATTCACCCTTGTTCTGCCAGACCAGGTCTACTTGAGTCACCTCAATTTTGGCAGTTCTGTCTACCTGATGGTTATATTGTTGTTCTTCAGCAGCCTGACTCTTGGGTAGATGAACATCTACATGGTGCACCTTTACAACTGTATCCATTATTCAGGCAGCAGTGTCTTTCCACAGTTCAGCAGCCCAAATAGGTTTACCCCTTTTTTGCCAGTTATTTTGCTCCCACTGCTGTAAACATCTCCATAAGGCATTTGCCACCATCCATGTGTCAGTATAAAGATAAAGCATTGGTCACCTCTCCTGTTCAGCAACATCTAAAGCCAGTTGGACAGCCTTTACCTCCGCAAATTGGCTTGATTCTCTTTTCTATTTGGTGGCCTCTGCAACTTGTCATGTGGGGCTCCACACAGCATCTTTCCATCTGTGATTCTTCTCCACAATACAACACAATCCATCTGTGAATAGGACAAATTTCTTTTCATTTTCTGGTAGTTCACTGTATGGTGGGGTCTCTTTAGCTTGCAATAATTCTTCTATGATGTTCCAAAATTTTACCTTCAGGCCAGTCCATGATCACCTCTAAGATTCCTGGATGGCTGAGGTTCCCCATCCGTTGTCCTTGTGTAATAAGTGCAATCCACTTACTCCAAGTGGCATCCATCAGTTGCATGATGGATGGAGGGAACCTTTCCTTTAAACACCCAGTTCAGCACTGGCAGTCGAGGTGCCAGAAGGAGATGTGCTTCCGTACTGACTACTTCGGAAGCAGCCCGAACCCCCTCATACATGGCTAAAATCTCCTTCTCAGTCAGAGTGTAGCACTCTTTGGACCCCCTGTATGCTCGACTCCAAAATCCCAGGGGTCAGCCTTGGGTTTCTCCTGAGGCTCTTTGCCACAGATTCCAAGTGGGACCTTTATCTCCAGCAGCAGTGTAGAGGATGTTCTTTACATCCTGACCCATCTGTACTGGCCCCAGGGCCATGGCATGGGCTATCTCCTATTAAATCTGTTCAAAAACCTGCTGCTGCTCAGGACCTCATGTAAAATCATTCTTCCATGTCACCTAATAAAGGGGGCTTACAATAAAGCTATAGTTTGGAACATGCGTTCTCCAAAAGCCCACTACACCCAGAAAAGGTTGTCTCTCTCTCTTACTATTGGGTGGAGACATAGCAGTGATTTTGTTGATCACATCTGTTGGGACGTGATGACGCCCATCTTGCCACTTTATACCTAGGAACTGAATTTCCTGAGCAGGTCCTTTCACTTTGCTTCGCTTAATAGCAAAACCAGCACGCAGAAGAATTTGGATTATTCACTCTCCTTTCATGAAGACTTCTTCTGCTGTATCACCCCACACAAAGATATCATCAATGTACTGCAGGTGCTCAGGAGCACTGCCCTGTTCCAATACAGTTCGGATCAACCCATGGCAAATGTTTGGGCTGTGTTTCCACCCCTGGGGCAAACGGTTCAAGTATACTGAACGCCCCTCCAGGTGAAAGCAAACTGTGGCCTACATTCTTTGGCCAAAGGAATGGAAAAAAAAAAAGCATTAGCAGTGTCAGTGGTGGGATACCATTTGGCTGCTTTTGACTCCAGTTCATACTGGAGTTCTAACATGTCCGGCACAGCAGCACTCAGTGGGGGTGTGACTTCATTAAGGCCACGGTAGTCTACTGTCAGCCTCCATTCTCCACTGGCTTTACGCACTGGCCATATGGGGCTGTTAAAAGGTGAGTGAGTTTTGCTCATCACTCCCTGACTCTCAAGTTGATGAATCAACTTATGAATGGGGAGCAAGGAATCCCTGTTGGTGCGATACTGCCATCTGTGCACCATTTTTGTAGCAATTGGTACCTGTTGGTCTTTCATTCGTAGCAACCCCACAACAGACGGATCTTCTGACAGGCCAGGCAAAACAGACAGCTGCTTAATGTTGTCTGTGCCTACAGCAGCTATTCCAAAGGCCCATCGATACCCCTTAGGATCCTTGAAATGCCCCCTTCTGAGGTAATCGATACCTAGTATACATGGAGCCCCTGGGCCGGTCACAATAGGATGTTTTTGCCAGTCTTTACCAGTGAGGCTTATCTCGGCCTCCAGCACAGTCAATTCTTGAGAGCCCCCTATCACTCCAGAAATATGAATTGATTCTGTCCCTTCATGACTCGAGGGCATCAGGGCGCATTATATTGGAGGCAGAGATAAGCCTCACAAAACCATGACAATGATCTTAGTAAATCATAAAATCTCTGCTCTCATCAGCATTCCTAATGTTTGATTGCAATCATGGTATAACTATATACCATTCATAATGTCGAGAATGAAGATAAGAATGGGGTGTCAGTGCTTCCTGCTCCTATTGAAAAAAATCTTTGTTCTAAATGATTTACACTCAGAAGCTGTAATCCTGCAAACACATAGGAACAGAAGCAACCTATAGTATCTCAATATTGTGACTGCTATAAAGGGCAACAATTTTCTATGATGTCTTGAATAATCAAGGGATTAATGGAGGACATATATTATTCTACAGTCTCAGCTGACATCTGTTCTCCTGTTTTTGCTTTTCACACATTTTCCTTAATGAAAAACAATTTGAACTTAACAAAACTATTGGCAGCTGACATAACTACTGGGCTAGTACTCCCAGCAAAGCAGCAGGAAGAAAAAGCAAGTGTGCTGAGTCCTGGGAAGTCTCTGGAGGAGCTGGATTCAAAGAAACCATGCAAAATTCAAAGTAAATGGTGGATTAAAAACAGTGGTGGAAAGGAACAGAAATATACTTCTCATTCTCTGCCACATTAATTATTTTTTGCGTTGTTACAGGATGTGATACTATTGCTTTATAAAAATGTACAACTATTCTATATTAAGAAAACCCCAAACCCTCTTCTCTTCATTGCCTTCTCTAAAGAGAAGGAATATACAGAAAGTCTAAAAAAAACTTAAGCTCTTTTCTGGATCTCTCTTCTCCTCTTTCCCCTATTACTTTATTTAAGTCCAGCTATAACTGAGCTAGCAATTTAGTTACGAATGTTCCTGTTTGAAGTTATTTGCAACTGAAAGTGTTGATAACCACATTGGTAAAATATGATCTTCATCATTAAATTGGAAACACCCATGAAATGTGATCTATAAACCCTATGAAATGGCACCAGTTGACCAATACTTGGAAAGAAAAAAGTGTATAACAGTGCATGTTGTTATGCCTCCATACTGTTTATGGTAGTCTGAAGTTTTAGCATTTCTATTTCCTCCTTACATTGGCGTAACAGATCTGAAAAGTGTTTAGGAAAAGGTCACAGGATGTTTAAAGGTAAAAACCATTTTCCATAGTTTGAACACATGGAACTGATGCTGTGTTAGTTAGCACTAAGGTCTGTGATCCTTTGTGTCTCTATGTCTCTGAGACTGAGTTGGACAATTTATAAAGCAGTTCATTGTGAGAAGTCAGAACTCAAAAGGACTTTGTTCCTCACTTATTTTCAGACATCCCTGAAGTTTTATATTCCTCTCTCCCTTCCCTGATTAGATGGTTGATTTCATCTGTCCTTGACATTTAGTTGGGATCAGCACTCATTTCATTTTTCTTTCTTTTGTTCCACCAGTCAGTCTTCATGCCTACTCTACAGTCTTCTGAAATTTTGCCTATTTTACTACTCACAGATATACAGGTACACAACTACAAGTTAAGTCATCAGATAACACATTTGTAACTAATAAAAGCAGACATTTTTTTTCATAAACCACGTGAACCTCCTTGTCATAACAATATTTTGGGTACCAAAATTGTGTCATTGAAAGGGAGAGCGGACAAGTTCATAGATCAGAAACTTATCAAAAAGCTACTGCAAATGAAGAGATGATATATGGGAATTATTGCCCTAACCAGATCTTATTAAATACATTTCACACCAGCACAAAGTTGGCAGATACGACACTGGACTTCTGCCTTTCTGTAAGCAGCTGGATATTGTGGAGGATACACACAAACATCTGGAATACCAGCAGGCATTTACATTCAGATGCCTGAATCTCTTTCCAACACATAACACAAAAGATCTGAGGGCATTTGGAAGCTACCTGTCAGACAGGTAAATCGTAGAATCATTAAGGTTGGAAAAAAACACTAAGATCATCTAGTCCAATTATCAATGCGTCATCATTGTGTCCACTAACCACACTTCTCCCACTAAACCATGTCTCAGACAGACTTTCTATCTAACTCAGTCCTTTTTTTATGTAATGTCATAGCTGGTCAAGTAATGAAGAAGATCTCTGAGGCACATACTGAGGTTAGTCTAAAGTGATATTATTTGCATTACGACTACATGTAACCAAACGTTAGGCAAAATCATTGCAAGAGAAATGTGGTGAATCTATTGATGGAGGGAGTGATATGTATCAGCAGCTGAAATATAATTAACTGCCAGGTCACAGACCTAGGGGATGTGCTGTAAATCATGGGAAACTTGAGACAGTCAGCTGCAACTCAGTCTATGACCTCGAGCAGCAGGATAGCTAAGTCCTGCTGCACTTGATGAATAGTGCAATGCTCCTTTGCTGCATACTCCTTGTAACTGTATATCAAATGCAGGATGAGCAGCATGACTGGTGCTAAGCCTGTGGAGAGGGGGAACAGCCCAGTAACAATCAGGAAAAGGAGCATCCTGTTATTTAGTGATCAGCATGCTGAGAAGGCACAGAGGAAGGCAACTGCTCTTTGAGTGAACCAATTCTAAAAGGGGTAGATATGATACCAAGTTATGACTGAAGAGATCTGCTCCAGGTCTTTCAACTGGGTTGTGAATGACTGAAATTTCTATGAAGGTAGAAAGGCATTCAAGGTCATTTTGCTGCTTATGTGTGTTTCCTCTTTGTATTTTTTAGTATCTTCAGAAGAAATCAGCTTCCCCACTGTCCTGGTTTCATGGAATCATAGAAAGGTTTAGGTTGGAAGGGACCTTAAAGATCACTCAGTTACAGACCCCAGCCATGGGCTTGCCAACCACTATGTTAGTCAGCTCAGATTTCTGCTGGGATTTTCTTCACAGTGTCTGCCATAATGCTATATTTTGACTTTAGGAGAAAAACAATGTTGATTACATACTGATGTTTTAGTTGTTGCTGAGCAGTGCTGCACAGAGCCAACAACTTTTCAGTTTTTTAGCTTCTAACACTACCCTGCCAGTGAGGGAGCTGGGGGGCATGAGCATGAGTTGTTGGAAGGGGGAAGATCCAGGACAGCTGACTTAAAGTGGCAAAAGGGTTATAATAATTAAAATAAGTTATAAAACTGAGGAGCGTTGCTCAGGGGGGTACCACTGCGTGGGGGACAAGCAGTGTGCAATTTCTTGGTGCATCATTTGTTTTGTGTATATATATATATATATATATATATATAAAATTATCATTACTGCAGTTTCTCTCTTCTGTTTCTGTCTCAGTAAACGGTTTTTATCTCAGCCTATGAGTTCCACCTTTTTTTCCCAATACTCACCCCCATCCACTGGGTGGGACAGGGAGTGAATGAAGGGCTGTGTGCTATTTAACTGCTTTCTGGGTTAAACCATTAAATCCAGTAACCTGTGAGAGGAAGGAGTCCGTGGTTTTGATTGATCCTGCCAGTGGTCTGCATAAAAGAACAAATTGCTGGTAATTACAGAGATCGAGTATATAGACCAAGTATATCCAAGGAAGGAGCTGAGACTGTCAGTTCTACAACAGCAAAATAAAAAATAATGTGCAGAGTAGATTCCTAATAACGGTCAAAATGTTATTGTCAACAAAGTTGTAGACAGTATGTATAACTGGAAACTGATCTTGTTGATGTCAGTGCAAACACAGAACAACCCAACTCTAGTTAGTGGACTCCAACTGTTTTACAAAGCAAAATAAAGGCAAAAAAAAGTTCAGCCCAAGTGTATTACAATGGATTCTTCTATCATCAGAGTATGTGTGTCATTCAGCTCTTCCACAAGGCACTGCAAACTGTAGCTGAACTCATGATCATTACTTTCCTTTCTTCCTCTAGTTGCCACAGTTAAAAACACTTCAGTGCTAGTATTTTTATTGTACCATTCTATTTGGCACTGCCCCAGTGTACGAAAAGGAAGTAACATCACGACTGAAAGTCAAGAATAAAATTCTCTTAAATAGAGTGCTTAGTAGCATATATTCTGGTAATGGACTTGCTGTGGTACTGACATTGTCAATTGAAATACTGATGTAAGTACAAGAATATAGACTGGAGGTTTGTATTTTTTTTTTTTTTTCAGTGTAATGAGAAATACCTTAACGTATGGTCTGAAAGGAAGAAAATGTTATAGGCCTAGGGTTTGATTCAGTTCGCTGGATTCTGTTCTTACTTACATCAATTTAAATGAAATCTGTTGACTTTAAATCCATGCCAGTAAATGGAATCTTAACCTTTTCCATTTTTCTGGTGTACTTAGTGTTTAACTATCTACAGGAAATGAATGCTAGATGTGAGCATGAAAATCTCTCTAGGTGGAAGTTATCACTAGGTGAACAATAGCTCTGGTATTCCTTTTGGAACAGCTCTAGCTTTTATTGATGTCAGTGCTAGCACTACTTTGGTCATTGTGGAGAGTAGGACTGTAATGAGTTTCTGCAATGTAAAAAAATACTGAACAAGTATTGTCACATAAATTACGTTGTTACTACCACAGATGTTCTTAATATTAGAAAATTGCTTGTATGAGAAATAAGCAGCAAATTATATGATGCAACATAAGGTCTCATGTCCATAGGGTTGGGAATGATGCATATCTTAAGGTTTGTGGCCAACAGCATCAATTACATATGCAATATCCTGGAAAATCAATGTTTTCTGAAAACAGAGGAAATACATTTCCAGAAACCCTTTGTTTTCAAATAATCTGATATAAGTGCTTACAGCATCCCTTCAGGCAAATCACTACAAACTTCTGAGGAATATATCTGCATTTCTTTTTTTTTCAAGCCTTCTGGTGAGTTACCTAGAAGAGGGGACACAGTAATTTTAATAAAATTAAGGAAAGATGAAGGGAAAGAAACAAAGAGGAAATTTGTTAGGTGATCTGGACATTGTCACATCAGTGGGAATTCACAAAGTGCATTGCAAGAGAAGCACAGTTGCAAGTCTGAATCTACCCTCATACCACATATACACATGGATACAACACTGATGTGCTCATTTGCGGGATGGCCAGGGGATCAGGCCTAGCCAGCATGGGTTCATGAAAGGCAGGTCCTGTTTGACCAACCTGATCTCCTTTTATGATTTAGTGACCCATCTGCTGGATGAGGGAAAGGCTGTTGATGTGGTCTACCTAGACTTCAGCAAAGCCTTTGACACTGTCTCCCACGGTATTCTCCTGCAGAAGCTGGCAGCCCGTGGCTTGGACGGGTACATTGTTGGATGGGTAAGGAACTGGCTGGAGGGCCGGGCTCAGAGAGTGGTGGTGAATGGAGTTAAATCCAGCTGGCGACCGGTCACGAGTGGTGTTCCCCAAGGGTCGGTACTGGGGCCTGTCCTCTTCAATATCTTTATTGATGACTTGGATGAGGGCATTGAGTGCACCCTCAGTAAGTTCGCAGACGACACCAAATTGGCTGGGAGTGTGGATCTGCCTGGGGGTAGCGAGGCCCTGCAGAGGGATCTGGACAGGCTGGAGAGCTGGGCTGAAGCCAGGGGGATGAGGTTCAACAAGACCAAATGCCGAATCCTACACTTTGGCCGCAACAACCCCAGGCAGCGCTATAGGCTTGGGGCGGAGTGGCTGGAGGACTGTGTGGAGGAAACGGACCTGGGGGTGTTGATTGATGCTCGGCTGAACATGAGCCGACAGTGTGCCCGGGTGGCCAAGAAGGCTAACGGCATCCTGGCTTACATCAAAAACAGTGTTACTAGCAGGAATAGGGAGGTAATTGTCCCCCTGTACTCGGCACTGGTGAGGCCGCACCTCGAGTATTGTGTTCAGTTTTGGGCCCCTCATTGCAAGAAAGACATTGAGGCCCTGGAACGTGTTCAGAGGAGGGCTACGAAGCTGGTGAGGGGCCTGGAGCACAGGCCTTATGAGGAACGGCTGAAGGAGCTGGGATTGTTCATCCTGGAGAAGAGGAGGCTCAGGGGAGACCTTATAGCTCTCTATAACTTCCTGAAGGGAGGTTGTGGTGAGCTAGGGGTCAGCCTTTTCTCTCGTGTAGGCAGTGATAGAACTAGAGGCAATGGTTTCAAACTGCGCCAGGGGAGATTCAGGCTGGACATTAGGAAATATTACTTCTCGGAAAGGGTGGTCAGGCACTGGAATGCACTGCCCAGGGAGGTGGTGGAGTCACCGAACATGGATGTGTTCAAGAGACGTTTGGATGTTGTGTTGAGGGATAGGATTTAGCTGGGGAGTATTGGTGATGGTTGGACTGGATGATCTTTTAGGTCTTTTCCAACCTTGATAATTCTGTGATTCTGTGATTCTGTGATTTCTTCTATCTCCATCTGTATTTCTCCCTACACTTTCAGGGAAGCCAGAGGAAACTAACGTATTTCAGTGTCCCAGTAGATTGAAATGTATGGGGATGAAGGTAGTAAACCTTTGTACAATGCCAGGAGACATTCCTGGGCACTGAAATTTACCTGACCATGCAGTTTAGCTGTCTGTATGTTCCCAACAGAGCTACAACTCTCCCAAGCCTTTGTTGAGGTTTGAGTTTGAGGCTGCAAGAAGCAAGCACCTTTCCAAATGGCACTTTAAATGCACTCATGCACTTTCCGAGGATAAGATAAATAGTTTAAGCATGGGTTAGTCTGTACCATTTAGCATCAATTTCTGCAATCATGTTTAATTTCCACAAACACTTTTAATTTCTGGCGGAGGTGTTACCTGATGTGTGCAATGATGTTTTTCTCTTCACTTGAGACAGGAAGAATGGCATGTCTCTACTTTCCTGGCCGGACGTAAATATTCACAGGTTGCTTTATCTCTAGGTAATTTAAACTTCTGCTTATTATCATACTTTCTAGATTTCTGCAATAGAGTGGAGGTAATTTAAGTAAAAAGAAAATATTTATTAAAAAGTTTGGGAAACGTGACTTAAAATAAAATTCACTCTCTCCATGCTGTGATACATGCTGAGTTACTACATTACAACATCTGTTTGTCCAACTTGGCAGTGGCACTTATCATTCACAGTATGCTTTAAGGTCCGAGCAAAACAACCATACTTCAGGTCACTCTGAATGTCTCCTTCTAAAATAACTACAGTCATATAGTACAGAAAAGTAGCTTAGTGAATTTATTGAGTAAGGTGGCAGAATAGCTAGACAAGCAACTGTAGAGGCTAACACTTAAAGTTGCAACTCGTATCTGCTGATGGAAGCTGTCACACAAAAGACTGGCTCAAAAATTTTCTGTAAGTTGCAAAGCCATGAAAAAGAATATTGCCTCTTGACTTTTAATGAAAGCAGTCAGTAACGTAAAGCATGATGTTACTCACGCAAGCACAAATTGCATATTCAATTTAGATAGAATATGTAAAACAGTTTTATTTACAGAGCAGCACATCTTGGTTCTTCTAGTATTACTTTATTTTTTTCTCCAAAGGATTTAGCCAATTTTCAGTTTTCTCTTTGAGATGCATGAAACCATCTAAATCTAATTAGCTATTCACATCCTGAATCAGCTGATACCAGAATGACAGAATATTAGGAGAAAAAATAGTCTAAAATTACAGCAATGAAAACCAAATTTAATGAAGATGAGAATCAGATTCATTGTTCATTGTTGTCATATCTGAATTTTGTACTTTGGAGACAGAATCTTTGCCAGATGCTAAGCGTAAAATTGTGACATAATGCAATTAGGTATGCTTCATCTCTATCTAGTCAATAGCTTTTTCCATTGACTCACAGGAATTAAAGATGGGAAAGAATACACATGCCAAACTGTCCACCCAACAGTGTGTGTTGCTTCCCTGCAGACTATTAATCATGACTTTATGCATTGCATTTTGCATATTTCTTTTAATATAATACATCTTGTTGTATAAGAAATGAAAAGAAATGAAAAGCAAATGACATTTTTCACTTATTTTATAGACACTCCAAGCTGGTCAGTCTTGGGGACAATAACCTAAAGTATGTTTGATGATCAAATTGGAAAATCTTAGAAAAAGGGAGAATCAAAGTCTTTATGGATTAAGATGCACCCTGAGACAGGGAGAAGAGAGCATTGAATTCTGCTGGAAGATGACTTTGTATCTTATTTTCACTAATTTAAAATTTAATCATAGGAAAACTCCTCCATTTAGCCTTCCAGAATCAGACACATTAGTCCGAATATTAGAAATACATCTTCTCTAATACAATTCTAAAATTTATTGCAATGTGAAAAGTAATGCTGTGGGTTTTTTACTTGTTTGTTTTATTATTATAAACAAAGCATTTGCAAACAGACTTCATTATTATTCCATTATTCCAGGTTATGGAAAGTCAAAGCTGTGTTAATACCTTTTTTTCCTTTTTAGGAATAATCAGTGTGTGATTTTTGTCAGCAGTCTTATTTAGCACAAAGATGTAACTGAATTTCAATGGACTAATTTCTCTTTCTTTTTGTTTAGCGTGAAAATTTCCCCAAGCCAAGCCTCTTTCTGTGTGTGTTTACACATCTTTTAAACAAAGGTTCTCAAGAAGCATCCTAATGCCCCCAAAGTGAATGTGTTGCTATTAAAATCTTATTTCACATCATCCTGTGTCCGTTCTAGATGACTTACTATTTATTTATTTATTTATTTATTTATTTTAAGTCAGCAGAACAGTAAAAAAACTTTATTATAAGTATTTGTTTAACTTATTGATCGTGGTACCTCAATAGGGATTCCACAGTGTCTTTTAGTTTTCATAATGTGGGCAAGGGAGCAGTAAAATTGCATCTGGAAGCTATTTCAATTCAAATTTAAACTAAGGGATTTAGGAAGTGGAGTAGACACTGCAATAATGGAAGAAACCCAAAAATATTAAAGAGTAAAAAAACAGAAGTCATAATAATAATAATATATTTTTTTATCTTTTATAAGAGCTTTTAATTAAGAACAGAATCTTAAGAAGTTTGAATAAGTGGATTGGTTCCCTCTGTATTGTACGTCCAAAAGATCTACAAAACTGTAAAATTGGGCAAAGGCTGATCCTTTCTGCAGGAGAATTGACTTTTCTGGCCAAACCTAATGGCTAACAAGATCCTCGGCTGTTGCTGTAACTCACAGTAAGAACACAATAAAAGCAAGTCACCTCCACAACTTCCTCTTCTTATATTGTTAACTGGGGTAGAAAACCAAGAAAGAATGAAAGAACCGAGTAACTGGGAAGACAATATTTCTCACTGTGTCTGCTTGTTTATTTTCCACTTCTGAAGAAAAGGCCATTAAGAAACCTTGAGCAGCTCACAAGATGTACAACTGGCAGGGACAGAATTTGCTGGTATGGATTGATATGCATGTACCTGTCCAGTTCATGGGGAAACAGAAGAAACATGCACTTTTGCAGGTGTAAATTTAGTGTGCTTCACCCTCTCTTAGTCTTTGAAGTTGCTGTACAATAAAGGATAGGTAAAAGTGCACAGCTAGTGTTTGACTATGTACCTGGGGACAACTATAACATTCTCAAGTGCCAAAAATGCAGTGACATAAAATGCTTTCAGGTACTTGTTAAAGAAACTCAACCACACGTTTAAATTCTGTTAGTGTTAAAGGCACTCTAGTCTGTGTTTTGCTAAATAGATTGAAAATATGTCTTCACTTCTAAGTAGTTCTAAGAAGTCTATGAGAAAATCTGGAGATTCTAGCTAAGAATTAAAACTATGTTGAGCCCGTGATAGAAAAAGATACTCTTATCCCAGTTAAATCAGTTCTTTATAATCGGTGGCTCAGAAGCTCTTATTCACACTTGCTGCAGCTGTATCCTGTACCTCAAAACCTTTCAGAGGAAAAAGTGAGAAACATGACTAAATGAAATGAAATGATGCTTTTTGTATCTATCTATCTATCTATCTATCTATCTATCTATCTATCTATCTATCTATCTATCTA
>JAPSGF010000008.1:22001049-22028281 GCA_035772895.1 Perdix hodgsoniae
CTATCTATCTATCTATCTATCTATCTATCTATCTATCTATCTATCTACCTACCTACCTACCTACCTACCTACCTACCTACTTATTTATTTTTAAAGAGAAAGATCATAACATGAAATTTCCAATTAATTTTTTGGAAACAAAAGGTGAATGAGGTGAATTCTCAGAAGACAGGACATAAGGACTGAAAGCAGATGTAAACAGAGAGCAAATCGAAACGAATTAAACACAGCAGCAGTCATGGAAACATGGAAAGCGATTTGCCCACACCCTTTTTCTAAAAGCAAATATTTACAAAAAGGCTCCTTGGCAAATACAGGACAGTACTGAAATGTTGGGATAGCTGTTTGAACCATCAATAATATGCATGAGTGACAATGTGTCTTATTAGGTATGCAGTGTGGAGATCTATCCAGTGAAGATTCTCTTTTTCCTTTAAGATTTCCTACAGCACTTTAAGTGCACTGGAAAGAAAAGCAACAGGTATCTTTCTTTGAAAATAGTACCTGGAAATAAATAAATAAATAAATAAAGGAATGCAGATGGAGCTTTGTTAAACTTTGCCAATGATTTGAATTGACATATGTGGCAGCGAAGACATTTGGATGACAAAAATGACCAACAAAACGAACTTAAATAAGAAAAAAGGTAGCAGACTGTGGTCTTAAGCCAGAATGAATCATGCCAGAGTAGTTTTAGGTAAACCCTTTCTACATTTCTTGCTTCCTGAACTCTTCTGTCTCAAATCCTTCTCTCAAATATTCTACTGTTCTGCTTCTGATGTCATTACATAGTTGCTCAAATCTCTGAAGACAAATTCACACAAATATAGGACCCAAAAGACATAGGTCAAAGCTCAAAGAAGCTGGACTAAAGGCCTGTCTTGACATGTAGCACTCTCTAGAGCATAAGGGAATAACAGGCTTCCCTTAGTTCTCTCAAAATACTCAGCCTGGGCACTTATGCACGAGCTGTACAGCTGTAATAGAGTGCTCAGCAACGTGCTACTAAAAGTGGGTTACTCTCACAGATGTTTTGAGTATATTCTGTATTTATTATATAAATGTAGAGACCGCAACAAGTAAATCCTGAACTAAATGAAATGCTTAATGGGGTACTTGTTGTGTGAATACTAATTCTTCTTGCTTATGGTTCTTCTTTATGGAAGATGATGAATTAAGTTAGTTATTTTTTTGTTTGTTTGTTTGTTTGCTTGTTTTAAAAATGTCTTTGACTATTCTCACAAAAGCAGATTGTTATCCCAGTCCTGCAAATCTTGACTTACTGTTTGATGATAATTCCTTATTGTACTATATGACCACTTGGTCACTTATAACCCAATTTTCAGAGCTTAATGGATTTTCAATATTTTTGTCTCAGAGCTAACAGAAACATCATATGTTTGTATAAGGAGATGTTATATATATATCTTTACCAAAAATGTTCACGCATTTTTAAATGAATTTTGGAATAAAGAGTTTTGAATGTCCAATCTCTTAAAAATTACCATAAATTTGTATATATTATTTATATCACTACAATTTTTAGCTAATAGCAGTGTATAAAGCCCTTTACAAATACACAGTAAAAGACGTGACAAGCATAGTTTCATACTAAATTACTATATCAGAGACAAAGAAAGAAGTTGGAATGGATCCAATAGATGTATCTATTGTAAAATGAAAGAAAGTCACAGCTCAGGTTCAAATTTTTTAAATTCTCTTTGTTAACTATTAACCCTCTCTTTGTTCTGTTCTGGGCCATTTTGTCTACAGTGCTCAATTACAAAGGTTTTAGAGACAATTCATGCTTCTAACATAGAACTGGTATGGGCTTTCTATCAGCAAGCTTTGTGCCTTGAAGGTCCCCTGAACATATTGCCACCAATACTTCCAGAAAAGGTATCACAATGCCTCACGTAGCTGTTGGGCTGTGACACAACCTTCACTTTTGTCATGGACTGCTAATTGAAAACCCACTCAAGATAAAGGAACTGTATCTTTTAGTTGCAAGAGTTTAGGTCTGATTTATGGACTGCTTTGGGAATCCGATGTCAGGGACAATTTCTGCAACTGGACAGTACAAACAGTTTAACTATGGAGGCAAGGTACACTGTTTGATGTTGTTCCACCAGCATTGGAATAGAAAGAGGATAGGCCCGTGAATTCAAGTAGGCCATACCATGAATGCTCAGGCTTCTGGGCTGTTTTTGTGTTTAATGAGGTAGTTTTCTAGCCCTTTTAGTGGATAATTATGGGTATATTTCAACTGACTTCAAATAAGAAGGCGTATGTTTACATACCTTGCTGACTCAGTGTTCCGAATCTGAATTTCCCATGACTAGGTCCTTCTACCATCACAAGATGTCGTGACTCATCCATGATATACCTGGGTTTCTGCCTCAGAGCTGAATAACCCTTCCTGTCATTAGTAAACACATTTCAGTGCATGATGATGTTATTTTACTCTAACTTTTCTGTTAACTGTCAACCCAGAATTTGGCAAGGAAGCAAGTGAATTTGCACAGTGTCCTCCTAATAGATTTACATTTAGGTGCTCAGTGACTGTAAGCTTTAGAACAACCATTCTGTATCTGTAAGTTTGTTTTATTTTATAGGGTGTAAATAGCACAGTCCAGTGTTTTTAGCAGCTCGGCTTCATGAAACTGCATGCCTATTAATGCAATTGCTGTACTGGGAGATATTCTACACAGTCCATTTGACACTGATGAGTTTCCTTTGATCTCATTTGTATTAACCAACACTACTTTCTCTCTTAATCAGTTTTTCTCAATCTTTAAATTCCCTGGTGCCCCAGATGTGTTTGTTGCAGTCAGGACTTTAATGCTGATCTGGAGATCCAAACTCCACTGTAAAAACTGAGCTTGGATGACATGGGTGTTATGCCAGCCAGTTAAAACAATTTGTTAAATATTTTTCCTATTCTGATGTTCAGATACTCATGTTGTTAACTTCATGCATCCATCCTAGGTGGTCTGAGAGGAATTTGCTCTGTCTTTTTTTTGTGTGTGTGCTCTGAGCGAACTACAGATTGTTTATATAACACTCTGTCATTGCCAGGTTATTTAGGATGAAGCAGGTAGTTATGAAACAACCAGTTGGAAATTCATTGAATAATAGCTTTTATTGACTTAAATGGATTGCATTTTTATTGATTTAGATTGATTGCATAATAGCTTTTATCAATAACTTTAAAATTTCAAGTAGTCTACTGAGCTTTCTCTCAGACGTTTGGTTGAGTTTGAGAAGAATATCTTCATGAACAGATTGATGGTCTCACTTTTCAAATCTTTTCAAGCTCTTGTTGGCATACTTTGAAATAACTTAGTAAAATTTAAACTGCTAGGAAGCTGCAATGACTATCTCTGTATCCCAACTTCATACTGTTTTTGTTGATTGTGTCATAAGTGATCTAAAAGTAGACTATATGTATGTAATTATAACAGATTTTTCTCTTTGATATTCAAATCATCAGGCTTTTCACTCCAGAAATGTTACCTATTACAGCAGAAATAGAATATTTAAAAAAGATTTTAAGGTGAGAATAATGTTTCTTCATTTCAGAAAATGCTGAAGTAAGCCATTTTGAGATATTTTTTACATCTGAAATCACTCATCAATTGTGAACAATGTTTATTAGTCTGTGGAAACAGGTCCAGGAGGACCGATGATGATAGGCTGGAGCACCTCTCCTGTGAAGACAGGCTGAGGAAGCTGGGCTTGTTCAGTCTGGAGAAGAGAAGGCTCAAGGGAGATAAGATAGCAGTCTTCCAGTACTTAAAGGGAACTTATTAGTAGAAGGGAGCTTTTTACATGTGTGGACAGTGATAAGACAATGGGGAATTGTTCTGAACTAAAACAGGGGAGATTTAGAGTAGAAGTTGGGGGAAACTTTTCATTCAGAGCATGGTGAAGTGCTAGCAGAGGCTGCCCAGAGAAGCTGTGGATGCCCCATCCCTGGTCAGCTTCGATGGGGCCCTGGGCGAACTGATCTGGAGCCTGATACAGTGGTTAGCCATCCTGCCTGGGGCAGTGGGGTAGAACTAGATGATCTTTGAAATCCTTTCCAACACAAGCCATCCTACGATTGTATGAAAATGCACTGTTAATGAAATAAACTGTACCTATGTTATTCTTCTAGTGATAATACTTTCCGACTCCAGTTGTGAGCACTGACAGGAAATCTGTTTCTGCCTACCAGCATCTTCCATTGTTACTTGGGCTTTGTGGATTTATGGTAACACAAACACTGCTAACAGTGTGTGAATTTTTTGTCTAATTTCAGAGCTAATTGGCATCTGGATAAAGAAGTCTAAAAATACTGAAGCACAACATTCTATTTGTCTCTGCCCATCAGCAGGACTATATTTTCTTCAGGAAAATGGTCACCAATCTGCTGTGTTTTTCACTGGCACTGGGGGCTAGCACACATTACCTTCAGTCCCTGGGCTATCTACACTCTGTCTGTCTTCCACTTATTCTTTTGTAAGCGTAAACTACCTCCAATTTTTTCTGATCTAAGTTAACTGATTTCTTATATAAGTTAACTAGGAGAGTAACATACAGCAAATAAGAAACAGACGATGAGCTTTGGGTACAAATTTTATGAAACATAAATATTCATGCTGGAGTTTATGCACTCAGGAGCTGAAAGCATTTCATCTGCTATCTAGAAGATGTATAAGAACTTTGTATGTTGCTGGTTGCTTTTACTTTTCTCCTTGAGATCAGCTCTGTGTTCTCTATGCTGAACATCAAACCTCAGTACATTCTGATAGCCTAAATATTTGTTTCAGTTAATGAAAATCTCTCATGTGGGCTGCTATTTCCTGTTAAAAGTGAAATACCTTTTATAACTTGAAGATGGTATTAGGTTTTTAATTATATGTTGCTGTGTAACACTACTTAAACAGAACTTGAGAAAGAATTCTTGTGTAGCAAATAAGTGAAATTTAAAGCATGTGTTCCATTTAATTAAACAATTTCTGCTTTAACAGTTGAATTCCCTACCCAAATTTCATTTCCATAATCAAGCCATGTTGATATACTGTTATTTCATCAAAATAGTCACTGCAACCTTCTCTTTCCATAACTCTAATTACACTGAGATTAATTGAGAATATTTGCATAATGCCAAAAGACTGTGAAGTTTCACACAAGATGATAGAATGTTCTCTCCCACCTACCCGCAGTTTTAATAGTCTAATCTCTAAAGTCAGTGAGTAAGAATCAGCACTGGAAACAGAACACTTACTGTGAGCTTTATGAACAGTGATGGAAAATACTGACAGTGTAGTAAGTGCAGTGAAAAATATGTATTTTTATTTGTCCTTTAAAAGCCTGATTTCGCTTTTTGTGATTCAGATGCATTTTGTGAAAAATATTTGTGTAAAAGATCTCATCAAATGTACCAGCTGAAAAGAGGAGGAAGGAATATGGAAATAAATGCTTTTTCAGAATTAAGGGTCATCTCTATCCAGGCAATTAATACAAGATCATGTTTTCAGTTCTCTTAGTTCCTTGGGGAGGCACTGGGCTGTTTCAGAAACATCTTTCATTTTTTTGTGCAGTGCTGGTGTGTTGGGATCACAGTGCTAAAGGAACCATTCTTTGAGTTTCAGAAAGATCATGGAGTTTTTTGCATAAGTAATATGCTGAGAGGCCAATTTTAATTTATCAAAAACTGAAAATGTTTTATACACAATCGCTAATACAGTGGTAGAAAAAGTTTGCAGTTTCTTTATCACGGGAGATTTTCTTTATGGCAAACTTTTAGTTATGCAGTAAGAATTACTTCTGTTTCAGATCAGGTTAATAGAGGGCGAAGGGGTAGATTTCTGAAAAGATGCATGTTTTCTGGACATTGGAGAAAATAATACTACCTGAAATGTAAAAAAGCCATATTGTGAACAGCTTTGGTAGGATTTAGAGTAAAAATGTCACATTTATCCCTTCAAAATTTAGCTTGTTATCTCTATCTATTTTATTTTTAATCCTATTTGGAATCATAGAATGGTTTAGGTTGGAAGGGAACATTAAGTTTAATCCCCCTGCTATAGGCAGGAACACCTCCCTCTAGACCAGGTTTCTCACAGACCCATCCATCCTGGTCTTGAATGCTTCCACAGAGAGGACATCTACATCCTCACTGGGTAACCTGTTCCAGTGTCTCATTACCTCCACAGTAAAGAATTTCATCCTAATATCTAGTTTAAATCTACCCTCTTCCATTTTAAAACCATTTCCCTTCATCTTGCCACAACATGCTCTTATAAAATGTCCCTCCTTGGCTTTTCTGTAGTCCCCATTCAGGTACTGGAAGGCCGCTATAAGCTCTCCTCGAAGCCTTCTCTTCTCAGACTGAATAGTCCCAGCTCTCTCAGCCTGGCCTCATAGGAAACATGCTACGGCCCTCTGGTCATCTTCATGGTTCTCCTCTGGACCTGCTCCAACAGCTCTCTGTCCTTCTTGTGTTGGAGGTTCCAGAACTGGACACAGCACTCAAGCTGGGTTCTCACGAGAGCAGAGAAGAGGGGCAGAATCACCTCCCTTGACCTGCTGGTCACACTTCTCTTAATGCAACCCAGGATACTGTTGGCCTTCTGGGCTTCAAGCACACATTGCCAGTTCAAGCTGAATCTTGGCATGAGCCAGCAGTGTGCACTTACTTGCAGCCCGGAAAGTCAGCTGTATCCTGGGCCGCATCAAAAGAATCATGAGCAGCTGAAACAGGGAGGTAATTGTTCCATTCTGCTCTGCCCTTGAAAGGTCTCATCTAAAGTACTGTGTCCAGGCCTGGGGCACCCAGCAGGAGAAGGACATGGAGCTGCTGGAACAGATCCAGAGGAGGCCACAAGGATGATCGGAGGGCTGGAGTACCTCTCCCGTGAAACAGTCTGAGAGAGTTGTGGTTGATCAGGTTGGAGAAGAAGGCTTCAGGAAGAACTTATAGTGACTTTCCAGTACCTTGGAACATAGGCAGGAACTCCTTAGGAGAATGTAGTGATAGGGTTAGATGTAATGGATTTAAACTAAAAGAGGGTAGGCTTATATTAGATATTTTCAAGAAATTATTTGTTGTGAGAGTGGTGAGGCCCTGGCACAGGCTGACCAGAGAATTTGTGGGTGCTCTAATCCCAGAGGTGCTCAAGGCCAGGTTGAATGGGCCCTGGGCAGCCTGAGCTGGTGGGGTGCTAGCCCATGTCAAGAGTTGGAACAGGATGGAGTTTAAGGTCCTTTTCAGCACAAAACATTTTAAGCTTCTAGGGCTCACTGCACTGCTCTTTCACTCTGCCTCCTCAAAAGAACAGAAGGAGAAAAAAGCAGTGAAGGAAGGCATATGGGTTCTGATTAGGACAGAGTTCACTCACCAGTTACCATCAGAAGCAAACCAGACTCAGGTAAGGAAGATAAATGTAATATATTACCCACAGACTAAAACAGTGAGAACTAAATCTACAAACTAGTAAAAAATACAAACGCCTTCCCCTCCATCACCTTTTCCTACTTCAACTCCTTGAGCAATGCAGGGTAATGGGGAACAGAGACTGTGGACAGTCCATAACTCTTTGTCTCTGCTGCTCCTCCATGGTCACTCTCTGCTCCACATGGCTCCCTCCCATGGGATGCCATCCTTCCACAACTGATCCTGTGTGGGTTTCCCCCAGGCCGCAGCTCTCCAAGAGCTCTATGAAGACCGGTTGAGGCATTAATTCTGGAAAAGAATGCAGACAAGTAATTGCACTGGAAGCTCTCATTGCTCCTAGACAGAGAGAGACCCCTCTGATGGAGAAGTTTGAGAAGGCATTTTTTTCTTCTGATGTTCTTTAAGTTGTTGCTGCATTTGAGTGTGGCACACTGTCACATGCCCAATGAGAAAACTGTAGAAATGAGAAGGGTAAGAAACAACAGTGACTCTTTTAAAACTGAAAATAGATAGATGGCACTGTTATGTATGTGGAAATATTATATAATGTTTCTTTCTGGAGTCAGCGTTAAGCCATATTTTTTCCTCTACCTGAAAGTATCCCACACAAAACAAATAAGTTATGAAACACCCACAACATTCTTAGTATTTTTACTCATGGTATTTGTTTAGAGGAAGAGAAATGTTAAACTTTCACAGTTTGTTGAAACTTGGGGGACCACTAGGGAAGTGGTGGAGTCGTCATCTCTGGAGTTGCTCAAGAAGAGATGTGGAACTGAGTGACATAGCTTAGTGAGAGTGGTGGAGTGAACGGTTGGACTTGATGATCTTAGAGGTCTTTACCAACCTCTGATCTATTCTATGATTCCATTAAATGGCTGTTGCTATTAATCCTTCCTCCTGCCCATGCATGCTGGTATGACCATTGGAGCCATACAGCTCAGGATGTGAAGTACAAGCCCGTCTATACCAAGAATAAAATAACTGTTCAAGTAGAA
Organism: Perdix hodgsoniae; assembly: GCA_035772895.1. NCBI lineage: Eukaryota > Metazoa > Chordata > Aves > Galliformes > Phasianidae > Perdix > Perdix hodgsoniae. The sequence goes on from JAPSGF010000008.1 coordinate 22,009,492, forward strand.
ATTACTTTTTTTTTCCATGGCTTTCACTATTGCTGCTGTTGGTTTTATTGTCGTTTTTTTGTTTTGTTTTGTTTTTTAATTTTTTTTTCTGAAGACAAGACAGATGATGCAAGATATAATGTAAATCAGTGAAATGCCAGGAGAGAATTTCATGCATATATATGTGACAGGCACTGTACTTCTCAGTCACCAGTTATTCAAAAACAATCTGATATCTCTTAGACTTTCAAAAGTCCTCCTTACCACTGCACAATTGAGATGCTTTGATACAGTTTGCAATATGGAATTTTCAGTTTCTCGTTAGAGGTTAAAGCTGCTGAAGGAGAAGTACTACTAGAGTGGAGGAACTAGAATAGAAAAAAGTGGAGAACCGTGTCCCCAGTGAGACAATTTGATCAGCAAATAGTACGGGTAGAAGACTAGCTGATAAATTTTCTCTTCTCCCAGGTACCTAGCAATAGGACAAGAGGAAAGTGCTTTAAGTTGTATAAGAGAAGGTTCAGATTGGATATTTGGGAGAATTCCTTCTTACAAGGAGTAGTGAGACATTGAAACAAGCTGCTCAGGGAGATGTAGAGGTGTTTAAGGAGAGGGTAGATGTCACATTGAGTGACATGGGTCAGTAGGCATGATGGTGACGGGTTGGACTAGATGATGTTAGTGGTTTCCAACCTTAATGATTCTATGATTCTATGACTTTTCAGTTTTGTCGGTATTATAAACAACAATTTACAGATCTGTAATTCAACAAACTGAACCTTAACTCTACATCTTATTGCCTTATTACAGGTCACAATATCCTTCACACTTTTCACGGGACCTTAAACTTGTTATTAGGGGGAAAGATGCCTGGCTAATTCTTCATTAGAAAATTAGTTTGTAGGCTAATATCTGAGATAACCTAGATGAGGAGATGTGGATGTATTTGTGTCTATTGTAGTATTACATAGTACGAAATGTTGCATTTATTTTTGTTAGACCCTAGAGAGTTGGCTAATGCTGTTGAGAATTCTTAACTGCTCTAAAAGCTGATGCATAATCCTCAAAAAAGCTTATAGAAAAAATGCAATTTTTTTTTTTTTTTTTTTTTTTTTTGGTTTGTTTGTTTAATAGTAAAATGGGCATCACAGGACATTCCATAGCAAAGTTACTTCATTGTCATAGTCTAATAAGCAGTGCTATTTGATAAATGATGCTACCTGCTCACTCTACATAAACACCTCTCTGCAATAAGCCTTTTGCTTTCTGTCCTGCCCTACAAGGCTATACCAGTGTTGTTTTCTTCCCAGAATCTGTGCCAGGATTGTGCCTCATTACTGTACTTCAGCCTGATATATATTGAAATTATGTCAATTTGCTGTTGAAAAGAAAAGAATGAAAAGAGAAAAGATCATTTTTAACAAAATAGGTGTTAGTATCATTTGCTACATACATGTTGGAACAAAGCCTGGGTACTGAGTTAATAGTAACACAAGGACAGTGTAATGTGATAAAAGACAATTTTCTTGCCTCTATGCCCTTGAGTACCTCCCTTTGCAATAAGCATACGTGAGCAGAATGGGGGTACACAAGATGGGAGGGGATGCAGCCAGAATGGCTGACTGAGACAGGCCAAATGGATATCCCATGTTGTACAGCATCTAATCATGCTCAGTAATAAAAACTAGAGTAAAGAAGGAGGAAGGAGGTGACATTAAGCATGACAGCACTTGTTTTCCCAAGGTACTGTTGCACATGATGAGCCCTGCTTTCCTGCTAATGAGAAGTAGCAAATGAATTCCTTGTTTAGCTTTGCTTACACAAAGCTTTATCTAGTAAGCTATTATTATCTCAACCCAGGAGTTCTTGCACTTTTATCTTTCCAATTCTCTCCTTCATCTCCCTTGGGAAGGGGAGATGGTGCCTGCTGAGGCTAAACTGCAGCACACAGCTTCTCCTCAGTCCTCCTTCCACTTTCTTTCCTTCATCTTTGCATATAGATAAATCATTTAAGCCCAAGGCTTCTTTGCATGGTTTCTGCCAAAGGTAGCTGCTTATTAAATTGAAAAGCTGGAGGACAAGTTCTGAGATTAAAATAATTCCTGTGTTCCTGTGGCAATGACTCAGGGATGGTGCCTTGTCTGACCTCTCCCATGATGGATTCATTAATCTCACTGAAGGTGCCAGCAGATCAGTTAACTGCTATTCCTATTTGGCTGCCCCAGATGGTATTTCCGAGGAAACGGGGAAGATTAGATGGAAGATATGACTTGAATTTCAACAGCACAGTGTATTCAGCTGAAGAAAAACACAGGTGTTACCTTTGTCCATCTCAAAATAGTGCATCAAAAGCATTTGGAGAAACATGCAGACTGTTTCTTGATTGACTGAGACATGACCTTCAGACATAAGGAGAACCCACACTCTCTGCTGGGTTGCACAGAAATTTCATTAGCATTAAAAAGCTTGTTAAAATAACCCACTTAGTTCTTTTGCCCTCTTGGATGAGAAAAAAATGCATAAAATGTTATTAAAGTCCTGCATGGTTTGAGTCAGGATAACTTCAGTGATGATTTGGTACAGCTACATAAGGTCAATCTGACAGAAAGCAAACTTAGCCCAGCCCTCAGGGGTGTGTTATTCCTGCATTTCCTATAATACTCATCTGCCTTAAAATACTGTTTTACAGACCTGAACACTCCACTGCTTACCATGTATTGCTGCTATAATTTTATAAGCCTCTTTGGCAACTGCTACCTAATGTGCTGAAAATATGCATTCATAGTTAAGCTAGGGAAATGGGCTTTGTCCAGCAAGAAAAGTTCATGTTTAATTCATACATTTTCTTCCTATTAATTTTAAGATAGAACCATAAATATGTAAGGTGGACTACTCAAAGTACCATGGATTGGATTACTGTGTTGTCTGAACTTGCGGTATAGAACCAAGAAAGACTGTGAGAGTTATGCTCAAATAAACTTTGTTTCTTCAGTGTAGTGGAAAGATCATACCTGGCACAAATGAATAGAACAAGCAGGAGCTTTGGAAGGAAGGAAATGATCTTCTGAACTCCCAACATGAAGAAGCATCATTAAATATTTACTTGTGGAGAACTTATGAGGTGACCAATATTCTCACACTAAGGGTTGTGTGATTTTGTGTTGTTATCGTGCTGCTACCTAAAGAAGGATAAGAGTCAGGGAACAAATAGTAAGAGATATGGCTGTACAGGGGTCCAGAGTTGGAGTGTGCCCCACTGTATTCAATTATTTAGCAATACAGACATAACTTGTTAGAGAAAGACCATGCCAAAGGCCAATTGATTGATCAGATGAACATGTGCTGGGGCCCAGAGAGCAGAAGTGACAAACTCAGTGAAGAGGTTGTCTGGAAATAGCCTCATGGTGTCTTAGGCTTGATTTCTAGATGTAATTAATAGCATAAGCTATGGGAGGAGAAAAAAAATGGAAGCTCTGGAGAGGTCCCAAATGGTGGCTGAAACTATAGCGAGTGAGAGAAGTTGTAATGGAGTTTGTGGATCAACTATCTCACTGATCTAGTTAAGGGAAGATTCAGAGCCAAGGGTGGAGGAAATAAGCTGAGGATACTGCTCATTATAGGGCTGTTTTGGTTGTTTCATTTTGGCGCTGACCCTTTGGCTTTTTCCTATTATTTTTTTTCCAAAATGCAATGTAGAATTGCTCTGTTCTCCTGGAAGGCTGCCCTTAGGCCAGTTTCCCAAGGGTTTCTTTGTCTATGGAAGTGCCAAATAACAAAGATGCACTTTACAGACCATCTGGGCAAGGACTGAGGTGGAACTGTAAACCATGGCTTCTATTTCTTGAATAAATCCTTAGCAATCAGAGAAGTCTCATATGGTGATTTAAAGTCTCTTTCTTTTTCTGGGCCTGTTCTTATGTATATTAGCAACTGAAGTGATGAGAACAAGAAAAGCCAAGAATTTTCAATATTTCAATACTTCTGTCTTGTAAACACATGATTATGGCACTTAATTACTGACCAATAGTATCAGAGCCAATGTGGACTCTCTTTCCCTCATAATTTTAGTGCTCATTCCACTCTTCAATATCTGAGGCTGTCTGGTTTATTTTATAGTCTACATTGGGATGAGTCATCTCTAAAACTGCCCATTTTTCTTCTTCAGCTGTAACTGGGGCTCTGGTGACTGACTCAGAAAGATGAAAACATCTATGTGAATTTCAGATTAAGTGCTTCTCTAGAGTACTGGTTAATCTCTGAAGTCTAGGGTAAAAAAAAAAAAAAAAAAAAAAAGGAATAAAAGGAGTAAATGGTAACCAAATCCAGCTTGCATAGCACTTCATTAACCTGGTTAGGTAGTGAGTATGGAATGAATTCCAGTTCTTCAAGATTTCCTCTGAACAAGCAAGTATAGATGGAGAGCCTTACTCTGTATATTAAAAAATAATTATTTCAGCTCATTTCAGCTTTAAAGGAAATGCACCTTGCCATTGAATGTCACATTCTGTGAAGTTATTGCTTCAGTAATTTGCATCTAACAATCTTTTAAAGTGGAGCATGCGTTGGTGAAGAGAAGTGATAACTTTGATTAGATGAAAAGCTATAGCTGAAAGAAATTAGTAAGCTTATCCCTTTTTAACTTGCTTCTCTGCAAACACAGCCTCTTTTATATCCACCATAGCTGCCACTGCACTTATTTTGTAGGTTTCTTTTCAAAGCAAATGGGTCCTGACTTCTTTTAAGCTAACTAACTTTATTCTAGTAGACTTTTCATCTGAGATAAAATCTCTATAAGGATTTGAATTGTCTGTGCCTGTATGGGCTGAAATTTTTTTCACTTGATTGACTACATAGCTTCTCTGAGCAACATAATTCTTTTTGATGAAGGAAGTAAAGCCACAATAAAGTATATACTGATATAATTCATCATATGCCTACTTTTATTATGAAATACACAATTCTTGGTACTGTTTTCCCTGAATTAGAAAAGCCACTTCTACTTTGATTCTAGTATCCACATTACAATTTATGTCCTTAAACTGGTGGTGATATAATTGCATTTGGCATATCTTTCCACTTAATTGCTCCATATCGATAAACTTTTAGTCTAAACTGTCTAATACAAAATGTGGAGACAGCCAGATCAGTATAAAGTGCTTCAGTAATTCTGATTCCAGAGGCTAGCTTTCTTGAAATTGCCAATATGACATACTACTTGACTTTAATGTAATAAATGCAGGTGGTTTTTGTTTTGTTGTTTTTTATTTAAAACAATTAAAGCAAATTCTAGTGAAACTAGTATACTGATCCTTGAAATAAAAAAAGAAAAAAGAAAAAAAGACTGCATATATTTGCTTCACGTGCAACTATATTGCAAAAGCAGGTATAATTGTGAACATTTCAGGTATTACAATATCTTGACAAGCTTGATGGATTTGCTATTCCACTTTAAAAGAGGTTATTCGACTTTTTCAATATGCTTTTAAGGTTCGTCCCAGTGGAAACAGTAATACTGAATAGTTGGATAGCAATTCACATACTCAAAGCACTGCACAAACATTAACTAATACACTTACACAACATCTAAATAACTATAATACTGGCTGTCAAGGCAATGAAGAAGCTGACAAATGCACTGTGCGCAGTCCTGGAATAGATTCTACACCGAATGAGTGCAATGCCTTTCGATAGGGTGAGGTGCAGCCTGCCAGTATGCTCAAGATTTGCATTGTTCTCTTTCAACCACCTGCAATGCTATGTTTAAAGTGTTAATGAGCAGGTAGCAGATGCTGGTCCTTTGCCAGATCAGCCTTGGAAATGTATTTTGGTCTGTACATCAAAATAAAATGCTGCCAGTTCCAGGCTTTTGGTGATTCATTTCCTATTAGTTATCTTTAATGTTAAACATATTAAGCACCGACTTCTTGAGAAATTGTCCTTTCAGTCTTCGTCTTTTTTCCTCTTGTTGTGTGTTCATTTAAACAAGCTGCTGGCAAGAATGAGAAAAGGATGGATTTGGTGTCTTGGGTGACAGCAGCCTGTCACTGTCATTTTTAGATGTTAGCTGGCCTGTGGCAATAACAGCAGAATATGGTGATAAGTCTATTGGAGTGCTTGAAGCATACAGCTGGAGACATAATTCTTTGGACCTTTTTGTTAATTTCTACTTTAAAAAAACGTTGCTTCTGAGGTCTGTTAAGCAAACTAAAATCACATTGCTGACAGTTTCAGATACATTTTATTCACTATAACTTGAACAGATAACTAAGTATCCCTTTACCTGCATCCATGACTGTATATTACTAATTGTGGTCTTGCCCAATGTAATATTGTGCAATAATAAGCCAATTTGTAGGTGCTAACAGCACTGATTGTTACTTTGGTTTTATGCCAAACTGAGAAGAATGAGTTTTTGACCTTCGTGTCCAAGGGAAAGCTTTCTTCTCAGTTTTAATGCTCATGCATAACAGTGTAACTTCCTCCATTTATGTGCCATCTTTCAGTATAAACATTTTAAAGCAGCGTGTGGACGTGATTGTGCACATTGTGTGTGAATAGGTATCTTCACACATGGCTGAAATCAATCAGCAGTTGCTGGGAGATGTGCAAGCATTTTGTAGTGACTAGTGTTCTGCAGAGCAATTTGGGGCATGTTGAATCAAGGTTCTTTTCCCTATAAAGAATGACATGGCTTTAAAGATCACACATTAGGTAGTTCTGGTTTTATTGCTTATATAAACACAGGTACCTAAGGGCAGTCTGGCATTCCTTTAGCAACGTGATGTTGATCCACCTGCTGGAAGCTGGGATCTAGTTAACAAGTAAGATTTGTAAACATCTGTTAGTAAAAATTCTCACTGCTAGCAACTGGCTGTTGCTTCTCCTTGTGATGGTTTCGGTTCCCAATGCAGACCTGAAGATTTTGTGATTTTGAATGTAGTGAAAAATCCATAAGCATGCAGTAGGAAGAGAATAATAGGAATCTCAGAAAATGTTTGTGCTTAAATATTGTTCCTGAATATTGAATTTCTGCATTTTGTTGGACTCTAGTGATCTGTGAAGGCCCATTATGGGCCTCTATGGAAAGTTGCCCTTTCAATGCATTTTTTCCCCTCAGTGGATTCCTCTGCCTTTGTAAAACCCCAGCTTCTGTCTCGATGTATTGTAATGCTGTCACCAATTCCAAAGTGGCACTTGTGTCTGAACAAAATGCACATCTTTTCAACGAAAATCACTAATAATGGTCTATTTCTAGGGTGGTTCTTTTTTGTTAAAAACCAGCAGATGTCGTAGTTTCTCCAAAGAGAGCAGGTTTATCCCCAACCCGTGGAATCTGCAGCAATTCCTGGGCATTTCTGTGCAATGTTTTACATAGGAAGAATTCTGTGTTTGGCAAATTCTTGATGAGCTATGTGCTCTAACCATCTAATATGTCATCTGCTCTCATTGTTAAACAGGATACACCAATGTGTAAGAATCTTCACCTGTTTTATTTGCTGAAACATTGGGAAGACATTGCTGTGATGCTAAACGCACAGGACTGTGTTGTACTGTCTCAGGTTGATTACTGCATGGTGATATTTTCTGAATTTTATTGCCATTATCCCTTCATTCAGTCATTTTTAGAGACTGACCTTTCTTTCTGTTACTGCTCTGATTTGTGTTCAAAGTGGTTAAACGGATCCAAGTTAATTTGACACTGTGCTAAGGAAATTGAGTGAATGGTTTTGTAATGAAAGCATAAAAGTACTGAAATCAGCTGAAATTCATCTTACCTAACCTTAGCCAATTCAGGATTGGATAGTTAGCCTAAGGTAGCTATCAACTGCCTTTTAAGGGAGAAAAATAAACACTTTAAAAGGCTATTTAATCTCATCCTAATTTACTGTTGGAAAATTGTCACCTCGTGATACCCATATCTTTCAATTAAGGATAGGAGGAGACTAAATGGCAGATTCAACCTCCACAATTAATTTAGAGATGACTGGAAGTAGATAATCTTAATAGACACAGTGAATCCTGCCCTTCTCTTTGCTTTCTTTGTAAAAACAGTAAGAAAATTTTTAGTCAATATTTGTTCCATTACACCTACGTACATGCTTGTGGGTGTTACTGGAGCAGCACCTAAGCTGCAAATTCTCACCAGCATTTTCTTTGTACTGTCTATGGGCAAGGGAAGGTGACGATGATTCAAACTGTTCAGATGCAGAACTGACGTATAGCAGCTACTTTCCAATTCTACTCCCTTCTAACTGGTGAATAGAGGGCTAATCTTGGTGTATAAAGCTGCTGCCCAGGATAGGAGTAATGTCCTCTGTGGGGGCTGGGGAGGTAGGGAAAACAAGAAGAAACATGAAAGAGAAAATATGTTAGGCAGACATTTTTTTACTCAAAGGATGGTGAGACCCTGTCACAGGCTGCCCAGAGAAGCAGTGGATGCCCCAGCTCTGGAGGTGCTCAGGGCCAGGTTGGATGGGCCTTGGGTAGCCTAAGCTGGTGGGGGGCAACCAGCCCATGGCAGGGGGTTGGAGCTGGGTGGTCTTTAAGGTCCTCTCCTACCTAAACCATTCTATGGTTCCGTGAAGATGTGAATGGAAGCTGAGCTCTGAACAGACTGTTTGGGAATTTCTCACACAGAAAACTGACAACACAGCCAAGAACAAAATATAAACCTATTGAACTATCATGATGAAGAGCTCATCCACAGTGAAGCCTTGTCCAAGCGCACTCCTAAATTTGCAGTAGAGAAAAATGCAAACAAAACAAAAAAAGCCATTGCAGATACAATATAGCTAACATTTAATTTATTGAGTAACTGTTGAAATTTAGCTTTTGTCGTTAAATTTTACCAGGAGGAAAGGGTGAGATTACACTTAATATTAACTTCCCAATACTTAGGCAAACAGACTGATCGGGGTATCTTGACTCTCCCAGTACTCAGTGCCATCTCCCTTCCTTACCTATAAAGACAACTTACATAAGTAGGAAAAAAAAGAGATGGAAAATCATGACAAAATTAACAGTATTTATAGAAATCTAAATGTTGAAACAAGCATATGCTTACATAAGTTTATACTTGGGATCAGAAAGAAGTTGGCAATTTGAGCTTGTAGGGAGCTAATTCAGATAAATTGCTGAGGCAATAATGAAGATACATGTTTGTAATAAACCGGAATAATGAAGATGCATGCTCTATAACAGAATGGGAGAACAGAAGAGGGCTTCTAGCCTGTGGAATGCTGGGAGTTAGGGAGGCTGAGAACTGAGCTAAGCTGTCTCGTTCCTCAAAGAGCATCATATGACAGGCAATGATTTCTTGCCATTCACACTTCAGGCAGACATATAAACGAAGGAGGTGTAGGGAGGGGGCAAACTGTGCTCACTCTAAAAAGTCCTGGCACTTTTTCCAATCAGTGCTCAAAATACAGATGTCTGTCTTGGATAAAAAGGAAATCATTTCAGCATGGAAATCAGGAAAATTTGTTGTGAAACAAGCTAGGGAAAAAGCTCTATAAAGCTGTATCAGAGGCTCTATACACTGCCCGGACCTATCAAAACATGTGCAGTATTAAATATAGCTCCACCTGACATTCAGAGTTGCCCACTACTGATCTGCTTCTAGCTGAGAAGTGATGGTACTGCTGGTGTAGCTTGAGTGAGATGGCAACAGTTAGCATCTTCTTGAAAAAGTCAGCCTATATTAAGTTCACACCACCTTCTGCAAGACTGAGGCCATTTTATAATCTTTTAAAATTCAATTTCTGAGTCTGTCGATCTGTAAACAGCCCCTCTTGCTTTAGCAGCAGTGGTGAGGAGACAAATTCCCTATTCTCAATTTCAACTTCTGAGTGAATGCCACTGACCCAGTTCTGTAGATGTGGAAATCAGAGCTGGCTGAAGCTGACTAGTTCAACCAGTCAGCCTGGGATCTTCTGAACTGTCCATGGCTTCAGCAGTGAGATGCCATTTACACTTACAGTTTTGTGCTTGTGTTCTGTGTCGTGTAGGCTGTGCTGGTGAGTAAAGTGTATTTCTCCATTTGGAAACTGATGAAAGCAGGATTGCATGACAGCTTGGTTTGGGATGGAATGAGATGGGATGGGATTCGTTCCCACTTCTCCATCTCAGCAACTGTAGCTGTGGATAAGGGGGAGGACAGTGGGGAATTAGACAAATAATGATATGTGATGAGGAGTGAGAGCTCTTTGCAGGGTGTTAAACATAGAGAAGAAACACAGAGCAGAGACTCTACCACAGCATATTTGTGTCTCCATAGCTGCCACCTCACACACTCTGCTCTGAAATGTAGGACATCAGGAAGTAGCAGGGATCAGGGCCACATCTCTATGTCTGCAGCCTTTCTCTGAGTGCTTGCTTTCCCTTCTCTCTTCTCCCACCAAAACAGTTGGTCGTGATTAGCAAAGATAGCTTGCAGGAAATACTGGGACAGAATGTCCCAATTACTCTTACAAAGAAAGGATCCATCCCTGCTGCCAGCAGAAGTTATAGAAAACTTGACCACATGAAAACAAACGGATATTTTAAATGTCAGTGAGCCAAATACGTACTGATGATATTTTCCTAGACTGACGAAAAAGAAGAGTGGTGTGCTATGGTTTGATATTAGCAGGTCTGGTTTATGTATCACCTCCTACATTCCTTCTGAAACAACATTGTTAGAAATGTTATTTGCTGAGAGAGGTCTGTTTCGAATGTATTGTTTACAATGCTGTAGTTTAAAAATAAATCATTCTCACGTCAGCATTTCTAATTGAATTGGGCAACTTTCACTGACTCCTAAAGTACAGCACACCCAGCTGGGTGACCTGACAGCACCTGACAATGGCTCTAAGAAGAACAGAATCCTATTTTCACTGACAGAGAGGTGAAGAATTAAATGAAGAAGCAGACTGATTGATGAATGCCACCCACGAGCAAGAACCTGGCAGCAGGTGGAGGCGGTCCTTACAGGTATCTGAACAATGTGTAATGCATATCAGAGTTATTTTTTAAATCTCTTTCTCAAAAAGAAAATACAACCCCATTTTGGAGCCAAAGGGAAAAGAAAAACCCAAGTATTCACTTGAATTCTCATTTATGAAGTTTGTTGAAGGACTGAAATTCAGTTTTTCTGTTGGATCATTTAGTGGTCTATTTTCTGTTTTTAAAAACACCAATACTACGTCACACTTCTCATTACTTTACAACAGATTATACCCTGATTATACCTCATTTAAGACAGAACTCTATTTTCACAAACATTTTGAATCTCTCTTTTCTCCTTCAACTCAAACCAAGGTATTTTAAGAACATTTCATACCTTTTTCTAGGTAATGAACATTGTTTCACCTGATATAAAGCTTGTCTTTCTTCCCATTCCTAAGCCTGGACTGATGGAAGCTACTATCAAGAATACATCACAGTATATTTTTTAACATTTTTTATTTGGCTTTTTTGCTACCTTTGCATTACTGATTATTTCTGCCTGTCTCCACAATCCCCAATAAGGAACTGGATGAGAAATTGTTTGGAGAAAATCTTTTTTATCCAAAAAATGTTTATCTCATAAGATCATCTGAGAAGGCAGCATTTGTGGCAAAGCCTTCACTGAAAGAGCACTCTGACCTTCAGTGGATTTAATTTTCACATCTGGGAGAGCAAGAACACCACTACAGAGTATCAAACAGCCAAACAAAGAGCTAGAACCTGAGTTCATGATTGTTTTCTTTGATTGAATCAAGAGAAGTCTTTAACTTTTCCCCTACTGATCACAACTTCTCATTAACTAAAGGCTTACTGGCTCTTCTATTACACAGAGATTTGTAATAACAATTGTATGCAAATTTGTTTTATGTTTATGATGCTCCAGAGGAATAAACAAGAGGAAGATTTTAGGAAGAAGAAATCCCTTGTATTAGAGAAGCTAACAAGTTTCTATGAATATAAAACTTTCTTCAGTTCCTAAAATAAACTTTGATAAAATATAATATTTCATTTGACAAAATTTCCCATCTGGAAAAGTTTGTTTCTTACTTATTTGCTACAGAAAAAAAAACCAACAACCCAAGCAAACATAAATACTGTTTCTCAAGCAGCCTATCTTGCCTTTTGAAACCTGCAAAGACCTTCATCAAGCTTTGACTGTTCTTAGCAGGAGGCAAGTTCAGAAACAGCCCAGTTCTAACTTTTCCTTTTGTCTAGTGGTGTTTCATGTAGGTTTGAAAAGAGGCTAAAGGAGTTCAGTGTTCTCTAATGGCATCTAAGCACATAATAAATCCACCTCATGAACAGAAGAGTAGGTACCCAGAGTACTTGAAGCTGAAATATTATTTTCAGTAGCATGTTCCCTTCACAGATAATGGGTTCCATGCTGTCAAAGCCATCTTATCTTCCCATTTCTCATCAGACTCTCCCTCTTTTATTGCCAATCTCTTGTGTGCCACTAATGCTACCAGAACTTTAGACAGGATCAGATCCCAGAGCAGTAATTCTATTGCTTCCTGGCAGAAAACATTCATAGGGAAGTTCCTAAAGTGGTTGTTAGGGATAGCACATAATTTTAGGAATGATCTTGAGTGAAAGGAGATTGAGATCTGGGTTCCTAGTGTGCATACGTTGACCGAGTTGAACTGGGAGCTGAGAAAGAGGAGTTTTGCCTTTTCACTACTGGGATTTTACTCTTACAAACAAATGGTAGGTAAAGAGAGTGGTGAATATTTTCTCAGTGACCATAATTAGAGTTTCTTGTGAGAGAGAGCTGAGTGCTGCTTTCTGTGACAGTGACAGGGCTCGAGGTAACGGCATGGAGCTGCGTCAGCAGAGGGGTAGCTGGGATGAGGGAAAGGGTCTGCACCAGAGGGCAGTGGGCAACGAACAGCCTGTCCAGGGCAGTGGGCATGGCCCTGACCTGCCGAAGCTCAAGGATGTTTGGACAGTGCTCTCAGACATTAGGTTAGATTCTGTTGAAGTAAGAGGATGGCTGAATTGGGAACCTTCTTCACCTTTCTTTGAAATCATATATAGGCATGTGGACATGTGTCACTATCTCCATCTCTTCCATCAGCAAGTTGCTCAAACCAAGCTCATTGGACCAGTTTGCCCATTTAAGTAGATCTGAAAGCTAAGCACTCATGGGACTGCTTATTCTTCAGTGGATGGAAAAAATAAACCTTAAATGACTGTTCAAGGTGCTGTACTTCTTGGACAACAAGACTTGGAAGAAAAAAGAGTTTATATTTTGTGTTGAAAATTTAGTAGATTGTGTGCGTAAAGGAGATGTATTACAGTATTGCAGACATTAGTAATTAATCCTGATGCTTTCTCACATGTGATCATTTGATTTTGACACGTTGAAATTGTTTTCATGACATTTTTTTGGGTACTAATAGACCTTGGAGCATTAGCAGACACACTAAGCATTAGAATGGAGTAGGAGAATTATAGGAGTTGGAGCTGATAAAGTTTGATGAATCCAAAGATTGCTGATAACCAGCAATGTTCTTAAGGGAACAGTTCTCCATAACTGATTAGTATATATTATACCATCTGGCAAGTCCAGATGGTTTTGAGCAATCATCTGTATCGTTCAGGAACTTTATGGACCTGAAAGACTTTAGAGCAGCAACCTGATTATAGGAAAGGAATGGGCCAGGTGTGCCAGATAGCAGGAGAAAACAACTGTATAGACCTATAAAACCTACCATCTTTTAAGAATATGTTGCAGGTTCACAGGTAAAATCAACAGGAGAAAGGGATCCTCATAGAGCTTTTAGTTAGATTTACAAGGAGAATTATGTTGCAATATTATAAGTACTATAGGACTGTGTTATCATTAGACTTTTAAAATACACTAGAGGATAGGGCACATAAAAAAGGGATCCACCAAAGTTTTGTTAATGGGTTGATGTCTGATCATGTCAAGTTGTAGAGGAAAGTACATTTTAAATGAGAGAAGCACAGAATCATATAATGGCTTGAGTAGAAAGAAACCTTAAAGATCACCTCATTCTAATCTCCCTGCCATGGACAGGGTTGCTAGCCACTAAGTCAGGCACTAGATCAGGCTGCCCAAAATCTCAGCTAACCTGGTCCTGAACACCTGTAGGGATGGTGCACCCACAGCTCTCTAGGTAGCCTCTGCTAGGGCCTCATCACTCTCTGAGTGAAAAATTTCCCTCTACCATCCAGTTTAAATCTGCCCTTCTTTAGCTTAAAAATTTTTTGCCTTGTCCTATCAGTATCAGACAGCGTAAAAAGTTGATCTCCCTCCTGTTTATAAGCTCCTTTTAAGCACTGGAATACTGGAAAAAAGTCTACCTGGAGCCTCCTCCAGGCTAAACAACAGTACTGCAGATAGGGCCTAATGAGGATAGAGCAGAGGTGGATGACCCCCCTCCCTCACCCTACTGCCACCCCTCTGTTGATGCAGCCCTTTCAGGCTGCAAGAGCACTCTGCTGGCTCACGTCCACTTTTTGTTCACCATGAGCCCCAGATCCTTCTTCACAGGCCTGCTCTCAATAAATTCTCTCAGTCTGTACTCGTATCTGGCATTGCCATTACCCAAACGCAACACCTTTCTCTTGGCCTTGTTGAAACTCATTAAATTCACATAGACCCAATTTTCAAGCTTGTCTAGGTCCTTTTGGATGGCATCTCTTCCTTCTGCCATATCATCTGCACCACTCAGTTTGGTGTCATCAAAAATCTATTTCTCTGATAAGGATTTAGATGTTTACTGTGGAGATCGGGTCAGGCATTGCACACATTCGCGTGGGAGGCACTGGGAGGGTATTCCACAACTACCTGCTCTTCCAGTACCTAGTAATGAGAATACGTGATTTTGGTAATTATGGCCTTTTCCTGCCTCAGTTGATTTGAAACAGTATTACCTGCACCACAAGTCTACAGCCTTTTGCACCAAAGGCAGCATTTCTCTACTTGTCTACTGAAGCAGTTTCAATTTACTGGAATATTTTGATATTTAATGGGCTAGAGAAGCAAGAGCAGATCTATAGTCTTGTGGAGTGTTGTCACCTGGAAACACATTTTTATTTACTGATGCAATAAATGGGTAATTTATATCACATAGCTAGATACTTTCTCTCTATAATGTATGTTTGTGGTACCATCAGAATGAAACTGTATGCTAGTTCATTTGAGCAAATTCTATAGCTTTATCCTAGTGGAAAGAAGTGATCTAAAGGAGTGATCTAAAGATGGGAAATTTCAAATCCCTAAAGAAAACTGGGGTATCAAACATTATCTTTCCTTATCTGGGCAAATGCTGTCACTGATGAGCTGCTAAAGAAGGGTAAAGATGACATCCTGTTTCCTTGTTTTTTTGTTTGTTTATTTACCCTCCAGGATCTACTTCAAAGTTAAGGAATGCTTTGTGACTGCACTGCTGCACTGAAGCAGGCTGGACTTCCTCCTGAAAATAGGTAGGCATCTGTTCACAGACTAATTATTAAAGCCTTCTTAACAGTTGTTAATAGTTTTGAATACTCTAAAACCACCACATAACTCCCAGTCTTGCATGAAATTTGCCTACTCCTTGTGTCTTTACGTAAGTATAAACCTAAGTATAAACAGAGTTGCTGGCTCTGGAGTGTATACACACTTCTCCAAGCTACTCTGCAAAGCACAGAGGAATGTAAATGCCCTGCATCTGGAACCATTCACCTCACTCAGAAAGGGCCAAGTACCTGTCAGCAAGAACAAGATCCTGCAGAACTGAAGTCAGCTTAGAAAAATACAGGCAGAAGAAGAGGCAAGATTTCCTCCTCCCAGATCTTTCACATAACATCCTGCTAATTCAAAGACCTGCCTATTTGGAGAAGAGCTTGAACATTATAAAAGAATCACAGAATCATTAGGGTTGGCAAAGACCACTAAGATCATCTAGTCCGACCATTAACCTTACAACAAATTTCCTAAAAGGAATGCATAAAGAGAAGAAAAAAGAAAAATGATAACACCCTTGAAACTGTGCATTCTGCATGAGCTAGCATCTAATCTGACAAAGGATATATTTGTTGTGAATTTTTCCCCCTTTATAAATTCAAATTGGAAGAAGTAGGTTTCATTCAGACCCCTGCTTTAAATCCATAGAAATTAAGATTGAGAAATCAGTGTGACATTATTATAGCTCTCTTTAGATTTTGAGAAAATCAAGTACTGTCTGTAAACAGGTTTTAATTAATTATCATTTTTAATGTTCTCTCTTGTGAAAGAAAACCCAATTTGTGCAATAGTGTGTGTCTGCACACAACACACAAAGTCAGTGTTAGAATTCTGTATGGAACAGCTGGAAGGAGTCAGGAACAGAGGATATAATTCCACATGTCTGTGTCTTATACAGAGATTCCTAGATGTCCTAGTTATTTCTCACATCATGAAGATTAATCCATTATTAGTATCTGAAATAAGAGAAAGTGGTCAAGAAAGGGTATGAGATGGGGAGTTTGGGGCTAAGTATCTGTGCTAATAATAAAGATAAATAAATAGAAAGTCTTTCTGCTGTATCTTAAAATATGATCAAAGGCACCTGCAAGAGAAAAAAAGTATCTGAAAATCCACTTACATGAAATGACCTAGAGAAGGTAAATGTCCAGAGAAATTTGGGAGATTATGGGTAAGGTGCTCACCACAGATCCTGCTGTTGGACTGTGTACATCTTCTGTTCCTGCTGTTGATACAGACAAATATATAATTAACTTCATTAAATTGAATTTCTACTTAACTGCATACCTACAAAAAGATGCAAACAGAGTGAAGTTGGAAAGAGATGATAAAATGAAAGGAACTGTTTTCCTTTCTTCTTCAAAATGTTATAAATCTGTACCTTCACATCCTTGAGGGATCTCCAGTGGGTATCTCATCAGACTACCTTCATATCTTTGAATGTTAATCTTTACCAGTTGTTTTATAGCTCTAATGAGAACCCGTCTGAGATCACTATTTACCCATTAGCCATAGTCCTTTATTTAAAAACGAATAAATAGAATTTAAACATAAATCACTGAAAAAGAAAATTGAATTGATGGCTAGGTCTGTACAGAACTACATGATAGCACATCACAGAAAGTAAATGGCAAGAAAAATATTTACCAGTAACAGAAATTAATTATGTGTTGCCTGGGAAATTATTTGTACACATCTGATTATTTATCTTTACATAAAAGGCCCTAGGTAGGTAGCTTCTGAGACTCTGTTTACTTACAGTTGGGAAATGTCTATAAATGATACATATTTCATTATCCTGAGGTACTTGGCTGCTGTTCATACCTATGCAAATAGGGCTGTTCTTCAATCTTTGAATGACTGCGGGCATCTATTTCAGAAACTCTAGGGGCAGATTTAGAGGATAAACAAGTATATATTAATGTGCATAACTTAAGCTATTGCTTGATTGCATGTGAAAGCTGGAAATAAACATAATGATGTCTGGTCAATTGACCGGTTAACAGTAAAAAATGTTGTTTATTCTACTGTATAAGGATGAAAATATTAAATCTCCCTGAACTATAAAATGATGTCCATTGCCGTTTTGTTCACATCAGACCCTAAGAGTGAAAAGAAATATACATTACTGCTGTTAGGCTGGTGATCAGCAGCTTAATTTCTTTTCTGTATTGTTTCAGTGAAGTTTAATAAACTTGGAGTTCTACTAGGTTAATTTTGAAGAATTGCATCAGAATAATATTATCCTGGGTTAGAAAATATTCTATATAAAAAGCAATTCTTATGAAGACATAGCAGAGTTAAAAGTAAAGCATATTAGCTAAGTGCTTGCAGCCTAGATAATCCACAAAAGGCTCATGAGCCTTCCAGCTGACATTGTCCTTCACCATCACCTAAAGGGATTGTGTTGACTTTTAAAATGAGGAACTGTAGACTGACAGATGAATGACTAATTAATTTCATAGCAGTGAGTCATAAATATTTTGTTGCTGTTCTTTTTCTGGAGATTTGTGTTTAAGGCAATGTTTAGACAGAATCTATGCTGCTCCTGAGGGAGCAAAAGGAAGGTGGCAATTTTGTGTTTCCATGGTTCTGAGCTGCTGCAGTAACACAAACAGCTCTGGAGTTAGGCAGTGAAGATCTGGCTTTCTACAGTCTTGAATCACAGTGCAAGTGGCATATTATGCAGAGCATGCAGCTCACAGCAGACTTCTTGTGCTTTTCTTTGGGTAGACCTCCCATAAATTACCTTACGGTATTTAGACTGTTTTGTTAAAGGTAGGAGTAACCACTCTGATAATTAGGAGTGAGCTCCTTGTGCAAGCTTTCATTAAATGAATTTTCAAATCAAAGGATGTGGATATCTTTGATAAAACTTGAGTTCTGCCTCCAAAAGTGAGCGCCTGAGAGAAAAGATCTCTTCATCCATTTAGATGTGCCAATAACAAGAATAGGTCTAATTTTGGACAGCTTTCACGTGATGAGAGGGAGAAAGAGGAACACTCCAAACAGTATAGACAAGTCTGGAGAAATAAAATAGGTGGAGGCAACAAAGCTCATCAAGCACCAGAAAATGTTTGAAGATCACATTTTTAAAACATTATCTAGAAAGTGGATGAGAGACTCAGTGGTGACGCGCTGGAACAGGTTGCCCAAGGAGGCTGTGGATGCCCCATCCCTGGAGGCATTCGAGGCCAGGCTGTATGTGGCTCTGGGCAGTCTGGTCTGGTGGCTGGCAACCCTACACTTAGCAGGGAGAGTTGAAAATACATGATCACTGTGGTCCTTTTCAACCCAGGCCATTCTATGATTCTATGATTCTATGATTCTATGATTCTATGATTCTAT
>JAPSGF010000008.1:22028291-22054718 GCA_035772895.1 Perdix hodgsoniae
TCTATGATTCTATGATTCTATGATTCTATGATTCTATGATTCTATGAACATGTAACTGGATGAAATGCTCAGTGTGTCTTTACTGTTATTCTAGCCCCTTGAAGGTACCTTTTCTAGCTATCTTTTGCATGATGTTGCTAGACAGATAGGATAAGGTCTTTGGTTGGACTGTGCAGCAGTTTTGTTACTGAATCAACATAACTGCTCTGTGCTCAGTCCTTGAATGCATGGTTTCTTAAGCTAGTGAGTAAACAAACCAGGATCTGGTCTCTGGCCCTGAAAACAAGGGTCACAGAGTAGATAGTCAAAGAGGAACAGAGACATGGTATTACTGAATTCACTCATACAGGCACAGTTTTGCTGCCTGTTGTACTTACAGCAATTATAAATGAGTGACCCGGGTTGTAACATAAACTTTGGTAAGATCTGACAGGAAGGAATAACTTTCAAGAGACGCAACAGAGAAAAAAGTTCTGTATCCATGTCTGAAAAGTGTATGACAGCACTCTGCTTGAATATTTCTGGGAAGCTACTTAGTGACAAACTGAAATTCTGTGACTTTCCAGACCTCAGTCTAGGTATGCATCTTTGCATTTCCTACATGAAGGAATTACTTGAAATTTCTGTGGTTTGTGAGTAAGAATTTAGTCCTCTTTGTCCTCTAAACTTCGGGGAGGCAAGAGCAAAATTTCTGAATGAAAGCAAGAGTCTGAAGCCACTCTAAGTAGGAAAAATGGTGTTTTTGGTGTTTTATATACGTGTCTGAGACATAGAGACGAGAAAATGTCCAGGAAACTCCTTCTGTCATTCACTTCACACCAGCTCCTTTGAGTGAAAAAAGTGAGCTATTGGAGCCAACTCAGAATCCCAAACAAAGCAATGTAAGTTTTCTTCTTCTTGAACACCTCAAACATGCAGCTGGATTGCTCATGGGAAATCATTTGCTCTCATTCTGTGGAGAGATAATGACAAAGTCTGGAAAACTCTGAATTTGGGCCACGTTTTGATGACTGGTATGCCAGCTGACTTGAAAGAGTACTTCTGAAACTGTTCATTTCTTTCACTTTAACCACTAGTGTCTCTCAGAACATCTAAGGGCTATGAGTTTGGCATAGTAGACGAGGTAAGATCTAATCCTCCTAGGACTAGCGTAAAGTTTAAAAAACAGATATTCAATATCATTTCCACATTCAGTGGAATTTAGCAGACTAAGGCTTAGTCTTGTAAAGAGACTAGAAGGGAGAGACTAACAACTGCTTTGATTTTTATTTTCTTTTAATTGCTGGGAACTGTATGATATTGTTTTGTGGCATGAGAAAACTTGATCTCTTTGCTTTTGTAAACAGCTGTAAAAGATGAGATTGATTCAAGAGGAAATCTCCAAAGCCCTATCTGTGTTAGATATGGGTGTGTTTGGATTCTGTTCATGTCTTACATTTTTTTGGCTTGTCACTGACTTCATCTGACTGTTAGGAAATTGCTGTTTATTTTATGCTGTTTCTTGATCTACCTGGCCACTAAAGAGCAAGAAAATATAAACATAACAAAATTTAAGCAAACTATAATTTGACTTTCTATTAAGCCTTTGTGGCATAATGAAATACATATAGCACTAGAGTAACATTAGGACTGGAAATAGTTTGGGGGCAAACTGTAAGGTGTTTACCAAAAATGCAAAAAGGAAAAACAGCACTACTATTTAAAGGTAAAAACAACTCAGGAAAGTAAGCTAGCTAAGATATCTCTTAAAAAAACAAGCAAGGAAGAGATGCTGCAGGTTTTCCTTAGTGATGCTTGCAATATATTTCAGCTGAAATGTATAGACCTCATGTTTGTTAAAGCTTTTGTTGGGCAGTAGGATCAATGAGTCTTAACTAAGATCTAGGTTCAGAGAATCACAAAACAGTTTGAGTTGGAATGTCCATCTGCTCCAACCCCTGCTCCAGAAGGGGCACCCACAGCAGGGTGTTCATGGCCATGTCCAGGCAACTTTTGGAGATCTCCAAGGAAGAGACTCCTCAGCCTCCCTGGATTCTTACACTCCATCACCCACACAGCACAAAAGTGCTTTCTGAAATTCAGAGAGAACCTCCCGTGTTCCAGTTCGTGTCCATTACTTCTTGTCCTGGCACTGACAAGATCGTGGTTCTGTCCTCCTTGAGACTTCCCTTCAGGTATTTATAAGATCCCTCTGAGCCTCCTTTTTCTCCAGGCTGAACAGTCTCAGCTGTCTCAGCATCTCTTTACAAGAAAGGTGCTCCAGTTCCTTCATCATCTTAGTGGCCCTTCCTTGGACTGTCTCTAGTTGTTCATGTCCCTCTTGTACTGGAGGACACAGCGCTTATCTGCTGACTGAGAAGAATCTTCTCTCTTGACCTTCTAGAAGTACTTAGAATGACAGAATCATAGAATCACCGTTGGAAAAGACCTCCAATATCATGTAGCCCAACTTTTCATCTAGTACCAATAATTTCCCACTAAACCATGCCTCTTAGTACAACATCTAAATTTTTCTTGAACAACCTCAGGGATGGTGACTCCACCACCTCCCTGGGCAATCTGTTACAGTGCATTACCACTCTTTTGGAGAAGAACTTTTTCCTAATACCCAACCTGAACCTCCCCTCATGTGAGTTGAGGCCATTGCCTCTCATACTATCTCTAGCTACATGAGAGAAGAGTCTTCCCCCAACCTCACCACAAACTCCTTTCAGGTAGTTGTATAGAGCTATAAGGTCTTCCCCGAGCCTCCTTTTTTCCAGACTGAACAACTCCAATTCCCTCAGCTGTTTTCCATAAGCCTTGTGCTCCAGCCCACTCACAGCTTCAGTGCCCTTCTCTGGACCCGCTCCAGTGCCTCGATGTCTTTGTTGTAGATAAAGGCCCAAAACTGAACACAGTACTAGAGCTGTAGGCTCACCAGGTCTGAGTACAGGACAGTCACCTCCCTGCTCCTTCCTGCTAGACTTTTTTATAATAAGCTGGGATGCTGTTGGCATTTTTGGCCACTTGGTCACACTGCTGGCTCCTGTTCAGTTGAGCATTGACCAACACACCCATGTTCATTTCCAAGCCTTCCCCGAGCCTGTAGCGCTGCTTGGGGTTATGAAGGCCAAAGTGCAGGATTCAGCAGTTGATCTTGTTGAATTTCATCCCATTGGCCTCAGCCCAGAGATCCATCTAAAGAGCCTTTCTACCCCCAAGGACATCACCACTTTCTCCCAACATGGTGTCATCTGCCAACTTAAAGCATTAACTTACATTACAGCATTAGCTTACTTGCAGCATGCAACTCAGAGGCTGAGAGCATCACTTTCACCCTTGCAGTTTGAGGGCTGATTTTGCAACCACACCATATGACACAGTCATGCCATCTTTCTGGCACAAAGGGCAAGGTAATAGCTTTTGATTGGGAAAAATCATCTTTGCATTACTTTTTTTTTTTTTTTTAGATGAGTCTTAATTGAAGGCACTCTGTAATAATGGAGATGTTATGCCATGACTAAAGAAGAGGAGAAATGTGATTCATTCTCCAGTGCCTTATAGCAGGCAGAACAACTGGTTTAACTGCAATCAGGTAAAGCCACTGGGTAGGAATGAGCCACAGAATAGGAGCAAATCCTTTTTGAAATGCTGCTATCAAGAAACAATATGGAAAGAAAAATGAAAGTGCCTTTATGGTTTAGTCCAGATATTTTATGGAAAGGTCCATTCAGACTGTAAAGCTGTAAGCACTTACTTTTGGGTCTGTAAAATCCTTTTGCTCTCTGGAAGCTGTAAAAGTCTACTATTTCTTCAAATACATGGCACTATTTGTCTTTCCAATTTTTCCTGCCTGTCAGAAATAACTCAAATAGTTAAAGTTATGACAAAATATAAGGCCAAGTTCTTCCTACAAACAGGAATGGAGAGCATTGTCAATGTTATATTGATATAATGGGAGGAAGAAGGCCTATTTAACCATCTTTCTAATAAAATTATGAGACAAATCCTACAGTACAAAAAATGCCTTCAAATGCTGTTACCCTAACTGCCTTCAGAAATAGTCTCTATCAGCTCATTTACTGACCTGCAGCAGATGGAACTTGTAAGGATTTTCTTGAAGTAGTGAGCACATTCCTCTCCATTTCTATATGTCTCTTCCTTTGTATTATCAGGTCCACTGGACAGTTGAGACTAATGTCTTTTTCAATTTGAAGGAATATTAGAAGAGCATTCCCCAAGCAAAATATAATTATAGAATCACATAATCATTAAGGTTGCCAAAGACCGCACAAATCATCTAGTCCAACCATTAAACCACCACGACTGTGCCTTCTAAACAGTATCTCTAAGTGCCACATCTACACGTTTCTTGAAAATCTTCAGGGAAGGTGACTCCACCATAGCAAAGAATAAAAGAGCTCGTACACCTTTTTGTAATGCCTGGGTGATCTGTGCAAGCTCCTTTCTCCGTGGAGAGTAGTGTTAATTCATGCCACAAAAACACTTGGCCCACAGTGAATAGTTTGTGGCTTCACTATTCTCCATGCTTATCTTGTGAACATGTATTCTCCATGCTTATCTTGTGAACATGTGTGCCTTAAAGAAAGTTGCATCGAAACTGGAGGTGGCGTCTTGTGTCCTCTCCAAGAAATGCTAACCATCCCAGAGAGAGTGCACTGTCCTATTCCACTGTTTCATGTATTTCCTCAGGTAAGTTAGCACAGATAAACAGAGTAATGAATTGGAATGGAAAACTTGGCTTTATACGTGCATAGGGCAGTATCGACTCCAGATCTTATTAGGTGAACTCCAGGACGTTTTACATGGTAAGGAATCTACCAAAGCTGCTGTCCAAAATGTTGTGCCAGATTTAGTCTCCACTTGGCCAACATTTTTTAGAGAGGATCCTGAAGATAACCTGAACTCTCAGGCTAGCCCCCAAGTGCAAACTCTCCCAAACAAATAAATCAGCATCTCTCAATTGATTGTGTCTCACCAGAAGTAATTAGCCTCTAGTTTTGTTTTTGCAGGTTGTATTTAAAGTGCAGAACATTGCACTGAGAAGACAGATAGTGAATGCTAGACCATTCATTTTTTTAAAAAAAAAGCTTGTCAAGGAATGGTAAAGGCTGAGACATTTTCTAGTCAAGAGTTCAGACAAAATGGTGCAGAAAGCCATGTTGCACATACCCCCTGAGGGTCAGTTTGGTCTCTGAGATGTTTGTTGTTATGATTGCCTGTGGCGCAGTGGCTAAAATGCAGGTTTCAGTCCTGGAGCAGTTAAACACGTCAGCTGTGCTCTGGTGTTTAGCAG
Source organism: Perdix hodgsoniae (assembly GCA_035772895.1). Lineage (NCBI taxonomy): Eukaryota > Metazoa > Chordata > Aves > Galliformes > Phasianidae > Perdix > Perdix hodgsoniae. The sequence goes on from JAPSGF010000008.1 coordinate 22,033,591, forward strand.
GAGGATACAGAGTTCAACCTGGTGACACCTAGAAGTTGCTGTCTTGTTAAGTACGGAAACGCAGAGCACTGTTCAGATAACACACAAGAAAGACATGGAGGTAAAGGAGTTTTGCTGAAGACACGCAGATGGTGGCAGTTAGGAATGTAAAGAACACTTCTGAGAAGATATTTTTATTAGGTTTCAGATATTCTCAATAAATATCCCATGCACACTCATAACTCTATGTTTGTATACGTAAAGCCGATGCATCCTTAACAATTTCTTACAGATTTCTTCTCTGCAGTCATTCAAATTATTTATTTAATATTTAATTATTTACAACACTTTGGAATGAAAGCTACTAAATACATAAACGAGAAAAATAAACATTGGCTTGTTTTAAATATATGTGTATATGTGCAAAAGGACATAGAGAATGCAAAGTTAAAGCAAAAAAAAAAACTTGAAGTGAAAGTGACATTTGTACTTTGTTGTGTTTATGTCACCCACCAGTTTCAGCAAAGCCGTCTCCTTCCCAGCCATTTAAAGTGTATTCATCAGAAAAACAAACACAAAAACCTGAGCCATGCAATTCATCATCCTGCTATGTTTTTGCTCATGGAACATAACCCAACCATAAAGCTTCTCCAGATTAATGAATAATTTGTCTTGTGGGTCTGGCAAAGGCTAACATCTCCTTGTAACAGTATAAATCTTGATACATCTATTTGAGGTGTAAAAATCAAAGTATGGCTTCAGAAAACAGGAGAAAACAATCAGAATAACTTCTGGGATAGAATTTATAATACCAAATGTTCATATACATGGTAGCTGAGCTTACTGGACTTAGTAACTTTAAGTTGCTACATTCCTCCATTCAGGTATGGCAGATTGACTTTCAGGTTTTATATACAGATAAAATGTAGAATAAAATCCTACAGAAAAAATTAAGGTGGCTTCTTTTTTTTTCAGGAAAAACAACAAGAACAACAAAAAAACACTTTGAAGTTTTCTCCTCAGACTCATAACTAAATGCTGTTTTCAGCAGATGGAAATTTGCAGAGGGGGAAAATTGAGTTTCTTTTTTATATCCACAGGTGACATTAAGAAGACAAATCATTTGATAGTTTCTTCTTATACGTTTGAGGACAACTGTTTCCATCTAATAGATCATTCCCATTGAGCTCTTCTACACTCTTGTCAATCGATTCATTCTTTTTGAAAAGCAGTTTTGAAAAGTACTCAGAGCAGAATCAAAATACAACTAAAGTGTTACCAGGAGTGAGGAAAATAAAGGAATTACTTAATTTTTAGGCAGCTCTGGAATTTAGCAGAAACCTTATGGGTAACTTGGCTCCATCTAGCCTGCTTATCAACTTTATAATAACCCCAGTGCATGATGAGGTTTCTTCCATTGTGCACTTCAAAAAGAAAAAAACAAGAAAGAAAGAAAAAAACAATCTTTAAATTAGCTTTTTGTTTCCATTTAGAGCTTAATCATATTTCCAAGACTTCTTATAATGTCCTTGTAAAACCATTTACTGCTCATTCCCTATTTTTGGTACATAAGACTCTTACAATCTGATTCAAGTCTCCATATTAAAACACTCTACTCAGTAATAGAAGGATAGATAATTCAATTTTACGTTGGAATAATGTGAGCTTCATGTTACTTTTTTGTTTTTATTTATAACCAAATAATCCACCTCCTTTTGCCCTACCTCTAAATGCCCATGAGAAAGGTCTGAAATCTTCTTCTGTTAAATCTAACTTTTTTTTAGTCACTAGTATTGTTACAGTCTCATGCTGTGGATTTTCCTCCTTTTGTTCCTTCCTTCATCTCCCATACTACTGCAGATTCAGTTTATCACCCAGCACCATAAAATCATTCAAAAAGTCCTTCAGGCTTTTTCAGACATTTAAACACAGCATGGAAACACAAAGGTGATTCTCCCTTGCAGCCCATGAGATTTCTACCTTTGCTGTAATCAATCAGCGTGTTCGTTGTCTGTCTCTACTTCTGCCTATGAAGGTGCTCTGAGTCTGGAGTCACTTACTTATAAGTAGTTTCAAGAATTGGAAAAACTTCTACTTTGTATTTCTTGATTTTCAAGACATTGGAAATATTAGGATATGCAAATACAGGACATGAAGCTTGGCAGAATCAATAGCTCTTGGAAAAAGCAATTGAACCAGCTTGTGTAATTTCTGGAGCCAGAGCAGAATTACTTTTAATGATATGCTCTTGTTTAGAGGGCAATTCAAAACAGCAACTTGTTTTTCAGTGTTTTATATCACCCTTCAGTGTCCTGCTCCCTCCTTTGAGAAGGAAATAAGCTCTTGAAGAAAGAACCCAGAAGTTGAAGTCAGTTTGGGAATATACTCCATGATCCATTTCCTACACTGGCAATGTTGCCCATCTGTTAGGAAATCACATCAGGTGTGTATAAATTGGGTTCTGTTGCAGCCTGGTCTAGTATTAAATGGAGAGGTTGGTAGCCTTGCAATGCAGGGGGGTTGGAGATTCATGATCCTTGAGATCCCTTCCAACCCTGGCCATTCTGTGGTTCTGTGATTCTGTATGATTCCCCAAACTGGGGGAATTTGAATATGCTTCTCTCAATTCTCAGAGCACAGCACCCGGTCACGAGTGGTGTTCCCCAGGGGTCGGTACTGGGGCCTGTCCTCTTCAATATCTTTATTGATGACTTGGATGAGGGCATTGAGTGCACCCTCAGTAAGTTCGCAGATGACGCCAAATTGGCTGGGAGTGTGGATCTGCCTGGGGGTAGCGAGGCCCTGCAGAGGGATCTGGACAGGCTGGAGAGCTGGGCTGAAGCCAGGGGGATGAGGTTCAACAAGACCAAATGCCGAATCCTGCACTTTGGCCACAACAACCCCAGGCAGAGCTATAGGCTTGGGGCGGAGTGGCTGGAGGACTGTGTGGAGGAAACGGACCTGGGGGTACTGATTGATGCTCGGCTGAACATGAGCCGACAGTGTGCCTGGGTGGCCAAGAAGGCTAACGGCATCCTGGCTTGCATCAAAAACAGTGTTACTAGCAGGAATAGGGAGGTAATTGTCCCCCTGTACTCGGCACTGGTGAGGCCGCACCTCGAGTACTGTGTTCAGTTTTGGGCCCCTCACTGCAAGAAAGACATTGAGGCCCTGGAACGTGTTCAGAGGAGGGCTATGAAGCTGGTGAGGGGCCTGGAGCACAGGCCTTATGAGGAACGGCTGAAGGAGCTGGGATTGTTCAGCCTGGAGAAGAGGAGGCTCAGGGGAGACCTTATAGCACTCTGTAACTTCTTGAAGGGAGGTTGTAGTGAGCTAGGGGTCAGCCTTTTCTCTCGTGTAGACAGTGATAGAACTAGAGGCAATGGTTTCAAACTGCGCCAGGGGAGATTCAGGCTGGACATTAGGAAATATTACTTCTCGGAAAGGGTGGTCAGGCATTGGAATGCACTGCCCAGGGAGGTGGTGGAGTCACCGAACATGGATGTGTTCAAGAGACGTTTGGATGTTGTGTTGAGGGATATGATTTAGCTGGGGAGTATTGGTGACGGTTGGACTGGATGATCTTTTAGGTCTTTTCCAACCTTGATAATTCTGTGATTTCTGTGATTTCTGGTTTGCTTTGTGTAGATCCTTGTGAAAAACATCTAGTCCTTGAGTTTTCCAGAGTTGATTGCAAAGTTGACTGCAGTCATGTTATATTTTCTTGAGAGACTGGTGATGTGAATATATCTTCACGCAGAATCATGAACCACAAAATACTTGATGCAGGAAGGGATTTCTGCACATCATCTGGTCCAACACTCCTGACCTTCAATGTAAGGTCAACCAGAATGCCTTGCCCAGGGCCATGCCTAGTCAGAATCTAAATGTCTTTAAGGTGTTTGCAAACCCATTTAGGTAACCTATTTTGACCACCCTCACAGTAAAAAATATTTTTTACTGTGCTCAGTTTGCATTTAGTGTACTTCAGTTTGTGTCTACTCATCCTGCCGCTGGGTACAACTGAGAAGAGACTGCATCATCTTTCTTGATCCTTATTAAGTATTTGAAGACACTAATAAGAACCCCCAGAGCCATCTCTTCTCAAAACAGTTCTGACTCTTTTGGCCTCTTTTCATATGGCAGATCTAATTCCTTAGTAACTTGTCCTTTGGCCCTTTGGCTTTGCTGGTCAAGGTGAAGAGCCTATACTGCCCTCTCCTTGACCACTGAGCTGCTCATCTCAGTATAAAAGGTTCTCTCTCTGGTGAGAGGCACAATTTCCCATTCATAAATTCACACTGACTACTCCCAATGAAAATAGTTCTCAGAAAGAGCTGATCCATTACCTCTCCAATGATTAAGGTGAGGCTGAGGACTGTACTTCCCTCACTCTTCCCTCTTGTTCTTGAAGGTGAGAACGGCATTTGCTTTCTGTTAGTCCTTAGGAATCTTCCCAGTAATCATGACCTTTCAAAGATAACTGAAAGTGGCCTCACGATGACATCAGCCAACTCTCTCAGCTTATTGGGTGTAAATTATTAGGTCCCATTAGTTTGTTTCAGTGCTCCTTAACCCGATCTTCCCACACTTAGGATAAGTGTTCCTAGCTTCAGACTTACTATCTGATCTTAGGGGCAGAGATTCCTGAATGCTTCTCATACAAGTAATACATAAAGAGTCAAAGAAGGCATTCAGAGGTACTTGGTCATTTATCATGAAGTCCCCCCGTTCATTCAACAGTCATCCCACATTTCACCATGTTCACATCTCTTTCACTGTCTGTATAGCTATAGAAACCTTTCTTTATGCTCCTTGTGTCTCTTCTCAGATTCAACTCCAGGCAGGCTTTGGCTTTCTGAATTCCATACTGGTGTTCTTCTACAGAGTCTCAAAATTCCTTCCAGCTGATCTGTCTTGTCATGCACATTTCTTATGTTTAAATTTATTAGGAATTTTTTTGTTCATTCGTGCAAGCCTTTTGTTGGGAGTATCCAGTCACTAACATTTTTTGCTCTCCAAAATGTATTTTTCCAGTTTATGCTTCTCATTAACACATTTGTACAAATCTTTTCTTCAAGTGACCTGAAGTTAATTATACTGATCATTGATAGTCATTTGATTAACTTATATCTATCTTTCTTTACCTAGTATCTGTCCAAACTTAAGACCACAATCTCTATAGTTTATCATATATTTGGTGGAATGTGTGGAGTCACCCGCTTTTTCCTCTCCATATCTTGACAGATTATGAGTTCTTACATTTATTATGGACAAAATGGAATAAAGTATTTTTTATTTAGACAGTTTGCTATCAATTCCTGAGTGAGCACACGCAGAATCATGAAAGATAATCAATATCTGAACACACTGGGCTGAGTAGAGACTGCTGACTCATCAATAACTGCAAGTGAGAAAGAATGACTCAATCAATACTCTGACTCAAAATTGCATGTTAGTGATTTTGGAGACAAATACTAGCATAACATTCAAGCATTCAACAAAATTAATCCAAGTGACTGCAAATCCCTTGTTAACACTAATGATTATATATGAGTGATCAGGCTCCTGTTTAATACTTCTTTGATAAAAAAGATCTCTTCTGTGTGCATCTCACCTCAGCTCCCCAGTTTGCTTTCCAGCTATTTCAGTGCTCTTTCAAGCTAGGCAGATTTTTCTCTTGGTTATCCAAACTGTGTCATGAGGAGGTCTATGAGCCTAGATAGGGCCTATCAAATCAATAATGGCCTTTTTCTGCCCTATATGCACTTTTTGGTTATGTTCTTTTTCACAGTTATATTCTGGCTGCCACAATATCACTAATACCAGATGGACATTATGTAGCTCCTATGCAGATTAATCATATAACAATCTGTTCTGCTTCCTCTCACTCTGCAGCTGTCAAAGGCTGGATGCTAGCTGATTCTGCCTGAATTAACAGAAGTCTTTCAGAAAGCCTTCTTATTGCCAAAGAAGGAAATGCCCAAAGCCCTCAGCCTGGTGATTTTCTCTCTTTTAGATGAATGCTAGTGATATTAGAAGGACGCGATATTGAGTCGACTGTCAATGCACAAGGATTTCCATGTTACTCTGGAATGGCAAAGGTAGATAGAAAGATAGTTTCTATCTTGTCTAGAAGCCAATCTCACCACTGTTCAAAGGGTGTTTTCTACAGCCTGCTATATACTGCATTCCTCCAGTTTTGCTAGGGAAACAGCTCTACAGGTGTAGACATCTATCAGAAGTGCAGGAGCTATCCAGCCATATGACATCTATCAGAAGTGCATGAGCTATTCAGCCTCCCACAGTTCTAGTAGGAAGCTTGCACTGTGACACTTCAATGGCAAAGACAATTCACATTAACTAGTCATAGTCTTCTGTTTTGGAGTGTTTATTTTAACAGAGTGAGTTATGCAAAGTTCAGTCCCTCTTCCGCTCTACATTGGATGCACAGTTCAAATCTCAGAGTATTACACAGTAAAATTGGTATTCAGCTGCACATCCTCTGCACTGTGGAAGAGACTTGCTGTCTGCCTTCCAAGGCTGCTTTCAGAAGGGCTTTTAAACACCTTGAAAAGAGAGCAGACACTTAGAGGAACTGTTACTTAGAGAAGGAGAAAAGAGACATGATTCTCAAACTGACTTGTGAGTCCTCTACAGAACCGCTATCGAGACAGTTTGTCTTGCAGCTTACATATCCACTTTCCCCAAAAGGTGTTCTATTAATGTTTTTCTTCACTAGCTGCTGTTAATCCTATCTTCTCAAGAAGGGCATCGCTACATGTTTTCCATATGTTCAGTAAGATGACCTTAGTGATCTTTTCCAGTCTTAATGATTCTATGATTTTATATTTTGTTCTCTGCCTTACCTTAAAGATAGTGCAAAAATTCCATGGTTGAATGCTCTGGAATTTGATCCTCAAATTTCACAATTTTTCTTCCATCACAAAATGGGTCAGCTGAAGAAAGCATTAAAAAAAGCAAACAAACAAACAAACAAACCCACAAACAAACAAGCAAACAAAAAACTGTTCAGATTTTTAGGTGTTTGTTTTATTAGGCAGGATGGGAGGGGAGTTGGGGAGCTCAAAGTACTTGTGGGAAGTTTCTTTGTGTTCAGTTATGCACTATTCACCTGTGGAGATTGTATTCATGGTGCTAATTGAGACATAAAATCCTTGTATCAGGGCTTTCATGATGGGAGCAAGCTGAGTGACTGCCAGAAGCAGGCAGCTTCTCAATGGTCCTTAGCACTGGGCGTACTCCTGATCAAGTGATGTGGACAGCTCTTGGCTGTAGGGTGCAACCCTACAGATCTGATTTAATTTAACAAAGAGTGGCTAGTTGTTTTTTGGGTGGAATCAGCCCGGAGCATCCTGGACTGTATTGCTGTATCAGGTCAGCACTGAGTTCCCTTTCCTTTTTTTATTGTTGCATGATAGAAATGCTCCATTACTCAAAAGTGTAATTATTGTCTTACGAGTTTTCCTTTAGTGACTGTGTTTTACTATTTCTTCCTAATATTAGTATCAGAAATTGGAGATATTTGTCAATAGAAAAGGTTTAGTATTTTAGAAAAATTCCCATGCTTGAATGAATGCACCAGTCCTAGCAGCTTACATTTATACAATCTAATTCATTTCATTTGGTGACTACAATAGATATGGGCAGTGGTAACAAATCCCAGCTGTTTACCCTTGTGCCTAGAAGAAGGCACTCAGTTTCCCAAGAGCGACTCCTAAAGCAGCCTGGAGCATCTCATGTAGTGCATAGCAGTGATCAAGCTGGGAACAACGCAAAGTTTTCCTGCTTTTGCATCAAGCTCAAAGAATTCCTATGAACTGGCAATCTGTAAAGTCAAGAAGAGAAAAACCTTTGTGTGCAGGAGCACAGTTTGGAATAAATGGGGGAATGTTAGTGGGATACTGCTTTCTTCTCCTTGGGAATCCTGTCATGCCAAAACAACCTTAGTGATTGTTACCAAGGAAACCTACAGGTAGCAATAACCCACAAAAACCTGATTTAACGGGAAGGGCTGGAGACATCAGGAGCTGGCAGCTGTGTGCACAGTTGATGCACACACTGTGTTTCAGCTGTGCTTACGTGTTACTTAACCTGTGCTCACATGTACATGTTGTGCTCATATTCCTTACAAGGCTGCTCTCATTCCTGTACTGGTATCACCTTCAGCTTCCTTGCCGCATACAGCCCTGACATATTGCACATTTTGAGATGTCAATTAGGGTGAAAATAGAGAGTTATTGTTGCAATTAGGTGATCTGGGGAGATGAAGTTTTGCATTGCCTTTGCCATGGATGGATGGTATCATGTTAACAGCAACAGTGAACTTCCAGATTTATTTAGAAATTGATAAAACAGGGCTTTGGAACTGGTGAAAGCTGATGGAAACAACTATCCACAGATTTTAAAAAATAATTGCACTTTTTCTGAATCATAGAATCACAGAATCATTAGGTTTGGAAAAGACCTCGAAGATACCAAATGAAACCATCAACCCACCTCCACCATGCTCACTAACCACATCCCCCAGTGCTACATCTCCATGGTCCCTGAACACCTCCAGGGACATATCCCTTGGATCTTGGACATTGATCTTGTGGAATCCTCACTCCTAGACAGCTACTGTTGTTCTAAGAACAAGAATTTCTTTTGGGAAGACTTGACAAAGGAAGAACAATACTTTGGAGTTAATTAAAATATGTCAAATCATCAAAATACTTTTGGGGAGTAGTATCATGAGAAATTAAATACACTGCTGATGTAAATAGTAAAGCAGCACTATTTAATGATGCACAGATTTAATTGTAGGCAGAATGACTTCTTGATGATAACATTATAAATGTAATTATATATTGCAGGAGCTGAACTGGAAGTGCATTCTATCCTCCATTCTCAGTGCACAGCTGTACAGAGCAGGTTGTCAAACAGCCACAAGAATCTGTTTTATTCTGCAGCCAGCTGACTGTCTGTGAGTAATGGTTTGCCTCCCGCGACAGAGCAGTGTTTAATTGACCACAACTAAAAAATTGGCAGGGCAAATTTTAAGCAGACATGGTCTGAGAGAAGTGTGTGTGATTGTATAGTCAGTAGAAAGTGTGTAACAGTGTAATCTGGATCTCTTACTTGTAAATAGCAGTTGTTTGTCAATAATGAAGAGCTAAAACAAGAAGAAATATATCACCTCTACTATACAGTTTCATTTGTTTGAAATGTACCCAATGTCAAGAGAACATCTTTCTTAATGAGATTTTTCAAACTTTCTGTACAACACATTTTCAAGCCAAATTGAATATGAGGAATGTTTCAGAAACACACATATTATTCAGGAGCAGCTTTAAAGGGAAAGTGAAAGATGATGTATTTATCCTTGCTGTTCTTCTTGTTATTTATTTATTTTTTTAATACATATTCATTTTATTTTAGTATTTGTTTTCTTCAATCATCTTTTCTAACTCAATTGATGTTATACCAAGAGTTATAACTTGTTTTTTTCTAGCTGAATATGTAGCCACTGTGCAAAACCCACCTTGAATTAAGAAAATGAAATACTGAATGAGATCAGGGAGAAGAAGGATTCAGGGGGAAGAAAAGTTTGTTAAGGTGAACTTAGCTTAATATTAACAGTTTGTAAGTGGAGTCTGGGGTTCAGATCCTGGCTTTGCGGCAGTCTGTATGCAACTCCAGCTCAGCACCATAGTCCAGGCCCAGAAGATCTTTGGATCCCAGCAAGAACGATTCATCTGATGGCACAATATGTGTAGAATTACAGTCCTAAATGGTGAGAGAAAATGTAACCAATGTATATCAGTATCTTCTACAAACAAGCACCTCCATTGAGTCTCACTGATTCCTCTTTATGGAACTGTGTCATCTTTTAGCTCTGCAGACTGGCTCTAGATAGGAAGATGGAGTGGTTAAGTTTGTACTGCAGCTTTCCTTCTTCTGTTCTTATAGTGACAGGTATGTGACAAGTACCATTGTTCACAGTATGTCCACTTCAACCCAAACTGGCTTCAATCAGTCTTACAAAGTATATTCTAGATATCAGTATGCAAAATTATGTGTGAAGGAATTGCCTTGGCTCATTAGAGAGTCACAGAGCTAATTAATAATTTATCTTACTAAAGGATGACTGTTGATCCTCTGGTTCACCTTCCCCTGTCACAGCAAAGCCAACTTCCAGGATGTTTTGTTATTCAGCACCTCCATTGCATGCTTATGAAAGGTGAGTTGATGCTCAAAAAAAGTCCTGTTATGGGATTAAAAGATATACAGAATGAACCACATGAATAAGTCAGTGAATGAACTAGCATATTTTGTTACATGGAAGATAACAGCTTCAAAGACTTGACAACCCTTCCTCTTACTGTCACTGGCTCTGGCTCTGCAATTGACCTTGGGAAGATTTCATCTTTTTCATATCTCATTTAAGAGGACAATGATGTTTGTTTCCTTTGTCAAGGACTCTGTGATGTACAAAATAAAGGAGCTGTATTTCAACCACCATTATTACCTTGATTTTCTCAGCCTGTAGAGCAGCTGTTGTCCGTATTGTGAATGAATTGTTTGCTTTTCTTGGAGGCAAAAAACAGACAAAGGGAACAGGAGTCTGTTCTAGAATTATAGAAAATGAGTAAAGGAAAGCAACTTGAAACTCTTATCTACACTTCAACCTAAATAATTATTTCCTAGAATATTTTGTCTTCAGTTTGTCTAAACTCTTTAGAAAAGTCTAAACTTTTAGAAACCTTCAATTTCACAGATTTTTTTACTCCATATTTTTCCAGTGTATAACTGTTTTTACTATTGGAAGGATTCCTCTATATTTGAGAACTATTCATGTGATATTCTTCTGCCTTTTCTTTTTTGGGATCAAATAACCTCAGCCTCTTTCACCTTTCCTTTTGAGTCATATTGTAAAGTAATTTTTCAGCTTCTCAAGGTCACACTGAATTTTTGTCCCAGTTCCTTCCCTTTTTATCAGTTGAAAATTCAATCTCTATACATATTGAAAATAAGGCTGATAGAACAGAAGTATAATTAATAGTGAGTTTTGTAAAAATTCCTCTAGAAACTGCTCTTGATAAAACTTTCAAGTCCAACTACTGGTGTATCTTCCTGGTAACTACTCTCTGACTGGTTCACAATCAATTTTCTATCTGACAAGAATTTCATCATTTTGCCGTAGCTTACATTTCAGAATGTTGTAAAAAATAATCTGAAAAGCCTTGCTTTGTTACTGATGTCTACAAAATCTGTTCCAAGGTAGACTGACTTGATGTTTGTAGTTTTGTTCTTGTTTTTGCATTTTGACTTTGTACTGAAGAGGTTAAGCAAAACAGATATCCAGATGCAATCTGATTAGTAGCCTTTTATTTTCTTTTCAGTGTCAGATATAACAATAAGTCACATTCAGCCCTGTTTTAAATTCCACAGATTTCAACACATTTAATAATGAGATTTTTTTTCTAGTTATGATTTCTTTTAATAAAAAAGAAGATTGTATCATTGTAACCAGAAAAGGAAATGCTTACAAATTGTGCACAGTAGGTGAAATACATAAAGAGTTTACACCTACTGTGAATCCAAAGTGGGCTGGAGATTAATTTTGTTCTGTGTTTCATTTAGTGAAATAAAGTGGTAAAATTATAGTTGTTTTTTTTTCTTTTTTTTAGTTTTCATTTCTTTTTGCTTTCAGTTTCCCTAGCGATTTCGTGTTCTACTTTTTCATCTAGTTAGACATCAAGAAAATCATTTTATTCTTTACCTAGTACATCAAATCCCTTTCAGAATGTGAAATACTGCAGAATGCCCATGTAGTTCAAAATAAATTAATATAGACCATTCACTTTGGGAAAGCACTTGACCGAACAGTTTTTAATTCAAGGACTTGTGATCATATCTAATTAGTCTTGAAAATGGTTTTGTTTTGGAGGTAGCTGAAAGCATGTGTGAGTCATGAAATGACTGATTTACTTTCAAAATATTTGTCTATATGATTAAGAAGCAAAAGGTGCCCTCCAATCTCTTCAATCATTTCACTGTTCTTAGGACCAGATGCTATCTTGAGAAATGAGGGCAAATTTGCTTAACATTTAAGATATTTTGAGCAAATAATAAACATTTATTCTAAATCCAGATGGGCTGTTCTTCTCACTTACTATGACAAAGATGATGGCATGAGGCACACCAAGTGATGTGAAGGCAGTTTTTGTTTTGTACCATGTTGTTAGAGCCACTGCTGGGATTTTGAGTTAGAAACAAGAGAGAAAATAGAGTGTTTTCATGCATAATGCTTATGGGATTAAAGTATTCAATACCTATTTTTTAGAAATGCATTTTTTGTTCTCCCATTGAACTAAATAAGATAAAATGCTTATTATTTTCAATTATTTTTTTTTACTGTGACATATTTCTCAGTTAGCTCAGCCAGTTTCCTTCATCTGCTATTGTTAGAACTATTTTGTTTCTTGCTGTTCCATAATATCTTTATTTCTTCAGAACTCTCCAGCCTGCATATCGATAATTCACATTAAATCTTCAGTAATTGAGATGATTTTGTGACAATCAGTAGGTGTTCGTGTGATAAGAGCTGAATAGTTGAGTTTGGAAGGAATTCATGAAGACTGTCAGTTAACCCCCCTGCTCAAAGCAGTGTTTTCTAGAGGAGGTTCCTCAGGGCTGAATCTAGTGAGATTATCATAGAACTATTATGAGGCCTCTGAGGATGGAAACTCGATAGCCCCTCTGAGCAGTTATCATTGAAAAAAATACATGTATTTTGCATCTTCCTCACTTCAGAAGTAACCAGAATATTTTGTACATCATTTTAAGGTTAGAAATAATGGTTTTATGATCATACCCATGATGTTCTAAGAAATCATCACCCTAGAACTAGCAGATAGGTAGTTTCCATGCTAGAAGGTATAGGAGAGAGCTCTTTACCTTTAGATTTCAATTTTTTGGCTGCACATTTTCATAGAATGGTTTCAGTTGGAAATGACATAAGATTGCCTAGTTCCACTCCCCCTGCCATGGGCTGGTTGCCTCCCACCAGTTCAGGCTGCCCAGGGCCCTCTTCAGCCTGGCCTTGAACATCTCCAGGGATAGGGCATCCACAGCTTCTCTGGGCAAACAATGACAGGGCCTCACCAATCTAATAGCAAATAATTTATTTGAAGTATCTAATCTGAGCCTCTTTTAATTTGAAATAATTCCTCCTTGCCCTATCTCTACACTCTCTGATAAAGGGTTACTCTCCAGCTTTCTTGTAGGTTCCCTTTAAGTACTGGAAGGGCCTCTTTAAATTTTGTGATTATAGACAGACTTAAAACATTTCATTATTTAAAAATGTGAAAATTCTTTCTAACCTGGCTTCATTGCTGCCTATATTTCGGAAATCTTTTATCATAGAGTGAATATTATAGGTGGTACCCATTATATGCTTTCATTTTACTTTCAAAGCACTTTTATAGAAATAGAGGTCCTCAGTCGTGGAGCAGATAAGCAGTCTCTTACATCCCACACTTACTGAGGGATACACTTCAACCAGTTTATGCCAATGGTTAACTTAAACATGTGCTCATTTGCCTGACTGGTAGTTACCTTCTTCACTGAAATCTCTGAAAGAATATTTTACATTAAAAAAAAAAAAAAAAGTTTTTTCTGTTTATGAAATGAAAGGTTTCTCTGTCTAATAAATTCACTCATGCAAATTTGTTCTCATTTGAAGATATTAACATAATTTGATTTAACATTTAATCTGTATCACACCTAATTTTGAAGATCATTTATTACGTAGAGTGGAATATAAACTCACATAATGTGTAATGTCATAGCTGTAGACCACAGATGATTCATGAACGCAAGAAGGAGTCTATTTTTGAAAATATTCAATTCTACAGTTTACGTGAGTCAAATATTTCTTGAAGGAAATAAACCCTCTAAGTGGATAAACATATTTTGCGTGCTTGGATGAGATCATGCTAATTATCCATTGCAATCTGGTACAGGCATAATCCTGCTAGTGCTGGGACTGACAGAGGTTACAGACATAGCAAAGCATAAATTCATCTCTCTGCTGCTTTCTTGTAACTTTGCCACAGAGGCAGGATGATAGAGACATACATGTTCCCACAGGCTGGGCATATTTCAACCATTAGCAATTTGAAGACAGTTTGAGGCAAGTTAGGTGGCTGTAAGTCATAAATCTTCATCTTGGAAACAGAGAATATTTGATAAAATAAAAGGCCAATCTGGGCAGAAGTTCTCCAGTCATCTGAGCTGTGAATTGTTAAAAAAGCCTTTCAGCTGGAGGAGAGCTATTTGTACTAGAGATGCTCGGAATGATATGTGAGATTTTCTGGCAGGATAAATCTGCCAGCATTTCTTTTACTGTGTAGGCAGCAGGAAATACAGCTTGTAAGAGAAGTGGAAAAATTAACTTGGAAAATTTGCTCTCTTTTTCTTTGTAGGACATCCGGGGGGATGACTATTTTCCATGGCCTGAAATCTCTTGATACCAATATTGGCTCAATTTCCCCATTAACAAGAAAAGTTTTAAATGAATCAGCTTAAAAATTTTTATTCTAATGAGACTTTGCTCTAATGTGAAACTAGACTTCTGGATACAAAGTGGGTCTCAAAATACCAATCACTAGCCATCTGCACCAGATCTTACAGTAATTGTACTGCAAGCACAACTGGTTAATAAAAAGCGCTCTGTTCTGGTCTTAGCACAAGCTGAAATGTGCAAACAGGATCTTGCAGTTTCAATAAGTTCCCAGATATTTTCATGGGCTTTGACACTGGGCAAAAATAGAACTGATGAACTGGGAGATGGTGCTATAAAGAAGATGGGGAGATTTGCCTATGCTCTTATTTTTCAAGCACCAAATGTTACAGGTGTAAAGTGTCAAGAGGTCATGAGGGGCCATGCTGCATTCTTCTTGAGGCTTCACTATAATCATCTCTTCAAATTCTTGAATTTATACCTAATCACTATTCTGTGATGACAAAATCACAGAGTGGTTGAAATTAGAAGGTTCCTCTGTGTCCATCTGCTCCAACCCCTGCTCTAGCAGGGAAACCCAGAGCAGGGTGCCCAGCACCATATCCAGGCAGCTTTTGGAGATCTCCGAGGAGAAGACCCCACAAGATTTTGTAGCAAACTGTTCCAGTACTCAATCACCCACAAAGGAAAGCACTTTATAATCTTTAGTTGGAACCTTTTCCAGTTTTTGCATATTGCTTCTTATTCTGTCTCAGCACCATTGACAAGAGCCTTCTTAGGCTTCATTGCATTCTGCTTTTAGGTATTTATATATAGATACATCTCTCAGTATGGGGAATACCATGGTGATTTTCTACACTGTGTCTTTGACAGCAGAGTTTGTGTCTCTTGAGTGAGACATTTTTTTAAACCTGGATGTTAAACAATTTGTTGGCCAGTTCACTCCCTGGCGTCAGCAGAGCTTTTTATGGCATGACCACAGATGCTAGATGTTGGGCCCATGTATGATTATTTTGTTGTCTATTCTGAGAAGATGTAGTAAACATCAGAAGACACAGTAGTGTCTTTGCCTTCATCCACAGTGCAGATCAGGTACATGCCAGCTGAAGAGAAACCTTTCCATATGCCAGATGCTTTATATATGCCAGATGCAAAGTATCAACAGACTCCAGTGAGTTGACTTGGCTAGTGGAGGGAAGGGAGCTCAGAAATTAGATCCAACTTCAAGCTTTACTGAACTCCATAGGATGGCATACACTGTGCGTATCACAGATCATTTTCATAAAAAATTCAGCATCAGAAGCATCTTGATACCAGAATCTGGCCTGTTATGTTTTAAGCATTTATGTCTTATGAAGACATTGCTTTGTACCACTGTAGAATCCAACAATGACTCTAAAGCCTCTAAGCCTGAAATTGCTTACCAAAAGCATAAAATAACTATTCTGAGCTAAATGTTCTAGTGCTCATGTTTATCATTCTTTTGATGACTTTTAATTAAGGAATTGATGAAAAAAACCAACAACCTGGAAATGAAAATTTTACAGTTGACTGCATAAAAGAAATTGTGAAATGCTCTCCTTCAATGCTGCTCAGTTTTCAGCATTACTTGAAAACATTTTCTGGACACCAAACCTGATACTGCTCTTTTGCTCAAAGAGCCCCTGGAAATTGTCAATATATAGAATTCCTGTTTGTTGACATATCAGCCTCTACTTCTTGATATTTCTTCTTTTTTTCTTTTTCTTCCCCATGAAGTTTAGCTAAAAGGAAGTTTGTATTTGAGATACAGAAATTAGTTATTGCCTTTTTCTTTGTAAGATCATTTTGACAGTTTTATCTGTTGAGAAATAATATCATCTAGAAATTGGAATTGTGGTCAAATTAGAATTGTTAAAAAAAATCTTTCTCCCTCTTAAGATCTGATCAAAAGGACTACTTTGTTTTTAGATTAAAACAAACAAACAACAACAACAACAACAGAACAGAATAAAATTCTGCAAATAAACCTTTTCTGTACAATTTCTGGAAGAAAAGAGATTTTCTACCTGGAGTAAACACATGTAATTATTTCTGGGAAGAATCAAAGTAACATTTTTCATCACCTGACTTCATTGGCTGGTAAATATTAAGAAGCATCTATTCTACACAGATAAAATATGGCACATGAAGTTCATCATCCACAATAATGGATGCAGTAACCAGACCCAACATTGCTGTTAAGTGCATTGGGTTGTGAACATGGAAGCCGTTCCTGAAATAATTGGAACAGTTACAACATATGCAAAAGGGTGGTTCACACTGTGATTTAAGATGAACTGGTAACACAGATGAAGGGATGTTGTTCTTAATTGTCATGGTTTTACGTTTTTTGGTTTTCAGTATTCCACATCAACACATCATGTAGTGCACTGGAACTAAAGTGTTAATACTCCAGCTCCATGTACCTATCCCTGTACGTGACGGAAGTCATGGGATGGGAGGCGGGGGGGGGGGGGGGGACACTCACTTACTGCTTTGCAGTGGGCTCTTGGAGGTTGCGTTTCCTGGCCATCCCAAGCTTTTCAGGTTTGACTTGGTCTCGGGAACTCTCTCTCCTATCTTTTTTGATTTATTAGTCTCAATTTCAATTAGATCTTATTATATTGTGTTATTTTGCATTTCCAATATCATAGTTAGTAAAATAAGTTTTCCTCCATAGATTGTTGCCGCTGTTGTTTTTCTTCCCCTCCTTCCTTCCCATTTTGTGTGGGGCTGGGGGGGGGGTAAGAGGGGCAGGGGCGTATTGCCCCCCTGTCACGGGCATAGATTGATCTTGTTAACGCCGTGACATTAATAAGAAAGTTGGAATGGACATAGAGAATGAAATTCATCTCACCTTAGTGCAGAAGACCACTGAACTGGCCATTGTGGGCACTCCTTTTCCTAGAGGAGGAAGTTTTTAGGGCATAATTCATGCGACTGCTCTAGATACTTTTTCAAGATGAGTTGAATCTTGGTCTGAATGTCTTTCTCCTTACAGACTACAGAGTAGAAGATGAGTTGGAATGTAAACATCTGCTTTCCATTTCTCTAAGCAACTAGACCCCAAATACCTTTTCAAAGGTGAATTACATCCCCTGCACCATTGAGTCTGATGCTGCTTATGGCATTTGAAACAAATTTTGCTTGTTTAACCTGCTCCCGGGATTTTCTCCTCTATTATTTGGGATCTAGGAAAACTCTGTCTCACCAGATTGGATATCATAGAATCATAGAATTATTTGAGTCAGAATGCCCCCTTAAAGGTTATCTAGTCCAACTCCCCTGCAATGAACAGGGAGACTTACAACTCGATCAGGTGCTCAGAGCAACATCCAGCCTGATCTTGAGTGTCTCTGGGGATAAGGCATCCACCACATTTCTGTGCAATCTGTTTCAGTGCCTTATTGTAAAAATCTTTCTCCTTATATTCAACAGAGATCTCCTGTTTGACTTGTAACCATTTGTCTTTGTCTCTGATAAAGTCTGTCACTTTTCTTCTTATAGCCCACATTTAGATACAGAAAGGCCACTATCAGCTGCTACTGAAAATTACTTTGGGGAAACAAGAAAAAGACAAGTGCTACAGTTATTTGAAATATGAAACATGTCAGAATTTTTTAATTTAATAGAAAGGACAAAAGTAGTCCTTTGCATGAATATCTAAAGCAGAAATACAAGGACTTTCCCATCTGCTGAACTTGATGAAGGTTGATTCAATCACTATCTGCTGCAATTATCACTTGACAACATCAGATTTATACTTACAATGGATGCTATTAATGCATCTTTAATAAGATGAATACACTCACTAATGAATCCCAGAAGTCTCAGACATCAGAGGATGAAGAGTTCTGTGCATGCATATGTGTGAAGGCAATAGTGAGGCACCAGGGGCTATCACAGAGCTATTATGAGGCCTCTGAAAGCTGTATATCAAAGGCAGATAAAACACTTCCTGCTTTTGCAGCTTTGCAAGTTCTTCCAGTAGGAATGTAGCATTAGGGTGACTTGTATGAAGTCTGATTTCTTCCTCAGATATTGAAGACACTGACACAACAGTGACCAAAACAACCCATCCATTACCCATGGCCTTGGGCCACCGACTGAAAGAATTTATCTCAGTCTAGCACTTGTCTTAACCTGCTTGCTTTCTGACTCAACAAAGCAGTTGAATGTTTGAAGTTAAACATCAAACATGCCCAGATGGTCATGACGTAACCGGAGCCTTATGCACTACCCCTGATCCTAAATGTCAGCAGGGTATTTATTTCATCTTGCTTTAGTGAATTGTATGATCTTGTTTTACCATAGCATACAATCCTTGAGGTCCCTTCCAGCCCAAACTATTCTATGATTCTATAAAATGGAGCATAGAAACAACCTTACACAAACCCTAAAACTGAGAAGATCAGAAGAAACCAACACTTTCAACATCAGCCTTCTTGTACTGTATGCTTGGAACACTGCAACTTCTCTCTGAAGAAAAAGAATCTGTGCTCACAAAATTCAGGCATTTCTGGGGATGTGCAAATATTCTGGGCAAGAAGGGCAGCTCTAGGATAGAGTGGTCTATATTTTATTATTTAAGTGGGTTATTAATTCCTCCTTCTGTTTTAATTCAGTGATAACGAAGTATCATTTTAACTAGATCAGTAACTAACTTTACATTAGTTAGATTAATTCACCACTAATTGTCTTGTCTTTTTCTAGTCAGCAAAAATGTTAAGCAAAATAATTGGAAGGACAATGACATACAAATAACAAACAAACAAAACAAAACAAAACAAAACTAACAAAAAAAATTTAAAAGGAGAAAAAGGATTTAAAAGGAGAGCAAGCAGCATCTTTCTTCTCGGAGCTGTTGTATGAGTCAATGAAAATGTGAGATTGCTGCATATAGTGGAAGTGTTTGTTACACCATGAGCAAGGAAAAAAGAAGGAAGAAGTTTTTCCTCAGGGTGGGAGCTCTCAGATATGAACTGTCTGTGAAAGGAGGAAAATATCCCTATTGGAAGATTTCGTTTACAACACCTTCCCATATATGTCTTGTGGGACTTCTGCATGAATCTCCAGGGGTCAATAACAGAGAGAAAAAGGATCAGAAGAGACTCGATACCTCTTTTCCAAAAAACTGTCTGTTAAAGAGGAACCCTTGTCCTCAATCATGCTGCTAGCAAAGGTTTTGTGAGAGCAATAGCAGGGAGGTGGTTTCCCCATGCTGATGCAATTCAGCTCCCTGATGCAAACAGCAGGGATATTGAGTGGACACATATTGGCTTTCTCTCCAGCTGGAATTATGGATTTGGAGGTCTCTTTATTAGTTTCACAGTGTGCTTTTGAAAAGGACCCTCTTCCCATGGCTTGCTTTGCATTGTGAAGTCTCCTGGTGAGTGAACTAGATTTTATTTTATTTTATTTCACATAAAATAGGCCAAAGATGTACACACTTAATGCACTCTTAATGCATTCCAGTCATTAATGGGTGTCTTGTTTCTGGGAATATACTACAGATATGAAGTAAAACTCCCCTGAGCTTGCAAAGTGTAGATATCAGATCCTCAGCATCAGCTATTTTGCTTTATGGATATGCTCTTATTATGCTGCAGGAATTGCTAATGTAGACATTAAAAGGTCAAACCTTGTTAATGGATGACTCTGTATTCCCCTATGGGTTACAGACAGACAAAATGGAAATATCTGCTGTATATGAGGCCTGAAAAAGAAGAATGTTACCGTTTCCCAGACAGCTCCACAGGGTTGCAGATATTTTTGTGAAGCCTTGTAGTAGAAAAAGAAGCAGAACAAAAGATACCATTAGGAAAGCCTGAAGGAGGCTTAATTTGTATTATATGTTTTAGCAGTTTGGGAAGTGTTTCTGAAGAAAATGGAAGAGGAGGAAGAGAAGGGAATAAGGATATAAGCCAAAAAGCTGAGGAGAAGTTACCAACTGAAGGGAACAGACGCATTAGCAGGGTCTGCTGTGATAGGAGAAAATAAAATGGCTTCAGGCTAAAAAGTGATTTATATTGGATATAAGGAAAAGTTTTACAATAACGTTGGTGAGGCACTAGAACAGGTTATTCAGATAGCAGCAAATGCTCTGTCCTTGGAGGCATTCAAGGTCAGGCTGAATAGGGCTCTGAGAAAACTGATCAAGCTGTAGGTGTCTCTGTTCATTGCAGGAGAGTTGGACCAGATGATCTTTAAGGATTCCTTCTTGCTCAAATGATTCTATGACTTACACATGTCTAAAGATCACGTTAGGGTCAGCTAACAATGACTAAACATGCCTGGGGTGATGTTTGGTGCACTGGAGACTACAAGGGAGCAGCAGAAAAGCCTGCTGTGACAGATCTGATGGGTACAACCAGCACTGCATGGCCGTTGGTGCAGGAATGGGGAAGAGCAGGATAGCTTCAGATAGACTTCTATTGTCCATCAGCTGGGGTTAAGGTTCACCCTGAGAATCACTATACTATGCACGGAAGGCAGTGGATCATATAGCAACAAGTTACAATTATCTTTCCTATTCTTTTTCTTTTTCTTTTTTCTTTTTCTTTTTCTTTTTCTTTTTCTTTTTCTTTTTCTTTTT